>JBAMYA010046431.1:0-10000 GCA_037176975.1 Arrhamphus sclerolepis | reverse complement strand
AATGTCCACTCCGGCTCCCAGGAAAGAGGTGAGGATGTTGTTGTTTTTGTTTGTTGTTGATGTTTTGTTTTGTTTTTTAAATAAAAATCGCATAGCTTTTATGGACGTGAAACTTAACATGGTGAAAGGTACAGCTCCCCCAGCGATCAGCAGGTCGAGTTGTTGCAGCGTGTTGACAGCTTCACTGCAGAAACCAACCATAATCTCTGCTGCACCGCCATGCCACACCTAATTTGGGCATTTTTTTCAAAGAGTTGAATAAAAAGCACAAACTCGAATGTCTGCGCAGACAAGAGGTGGTGTTAGCAGCATATTTGCCCCATCCCCCTCTGTGCTGGGATTGCTCCTGGGCACCACGTGTTGACTGCTGACAACTGCTACCTCTGTAGCTGCCAGCTTTCTGTCCTGTTGCTTTTCCCTTCATGAACATGCCGGCGACACAGGGTCAGAGCTGCTGGTGGTAAATCAAAGTACAGGAGAAGCAGGGTCTGATCCCGAATTAATGTCAAGTTTATACCGGAGAGCTGGTTAAGTAAGTAGAAGCTAAGGCAGCCAGGCTAACTGCTCCTGCTGTGGTAAAGGCACGTTTTGCATGTCCAATGGCCTGGACGGCTGCGGTTCCTCCCACCAGCAGCTCCTGCTGTCATTATTGAAAGCACACGTACGCGAGGAGGCAGGTTATAGGTGGAAAATAATATCATTATTACGTGGATGAATCAAACTTATATCTTTTTTAGGATGCTCCTTAAAATTATTTACAGTTGAAAATTAATTAAATGAATTCTCCTTAGAGGAACCTCGCTGACTTTGTTAGACAAACACTGTGTGTATGTATGTATGTATGGATGCCTTCATTCTGTTCAAAAAAACTGAAACTTTTTGATGATTTATGAAACGTATCAGATGTTGTCTGTAATTGTCAAATTATTTTCTGAGTTGCACGAATATATGAGCAAGATTTGGAAAGATAACCCAAAGAAAGCAGTGCCTCAAAGTAAAGTAAAACTTTTATCAGGATGGATGCCGATAGTGAGCTGGTTTGGTATTTCATCAAGTTTAAGAACCAAATATGATGTAGCATAATTTGTTTTATATCAGAATGGTGGGGAGGGTTTATTTTATTTTATTCTTTTTATTTTCTTTACATCAGCCTGCCTGTTCTCACTTGAATGACTGTAAGTAGCTGTAATTTTTAGACAAGGAAGTTTGTAGGGGGTTAAGAAAAATCATGAAACCAGTTGGTAGAAATGAAGCCACAAAAAAATCGGAAAGGTGTAAACATTAGAAAGTAGCAACTTATTTTCCATTTAAATAAATATGTAGCTATGAAAATGTTTTGTCTTCATACTTGAGTGAAAAAATAAAACAAAATAATGAGGAAAAATAATGATTGATTTTAAAGTCTTATTTGTGGCAGCGAATTCACATTTGTTGTGGAAAGTACGGTGAGGCAATTAATCGAAAATGAATCGAACATTCAGAACCAATAATCGATGGGATCTTACTCATGAAAATTATTTCTCCTCTTTTAAATATTAAAGACCATATATAGTTAAACTGTGCACCCATCCTTTAATTTGTCTTAAAATCCAAGATATGTACTTAAAAAATCAAATACAAAATACCCCACTTTTGATCAACGATTATATTTCCTGCAATCTATTAAAATAGTGGCTCATTAATCATAATCGAGGAAACTTGTTTAATTAATTGTGATATTGATTTCAAGGTCATATCGGTCAGCCCTAGTAGAAAGATAAATTTGCTTCTAAATGGCTTTTCTTTTTTAACCTTGTCTAGCTCTATAAAGTGTGTTTTTTTTAATTGAGTTTTGTCTTGACCCATTTGAAGAAAAGAAAAAGAACAATGCTTCTCATTGTATATACTGTGTATGCAAACTACTTTTATGTTAATAACACTTCATTAATCTCCAAAGTTACATTATATTGTTTTGGTGTAAATTTTATTCTCCAGGTTCATTACACTGTAAGCTTCTGCTGAATAAATAATGCATCATAAATATATATTTCTTTTAGTATTTAATTTAGAAGCAGCATCCTGCGTTGACGTGCTAAGGGTAAAATATCAGCATTATTTGTATGTATGGTGATATGCAGTTTTCTCCAGATGAATTTATAGTATCATAATAACCTCATTTAATGCTTTGCCCTGTCATCAGGGAACTATGAGTGCAGATGTGTTCTATGCCAAATGTTGGCAATGGTGCTGATGGGTGACTTGGGACCACTCACTCATTTGTGCCAGTCTTTAGTTGCCAGTTCAGTGACTGGCAAATTGGGTTTAAAGTCATGAAGCATAAAAACGCCCTCAGATTCTTGTTGAAACTTGCCTGCACCAGGTTCAAGAAACAAACAGGTAAAAAGATATCTGGTGGCTGATGGGAAATATTTTTGAGTACACAGCAGTTGATATCAAGCTAACTGTGCTGTGGTTTAACCCTCCAGAGCAGATCCAGCCTTCTTTACCAATGTTTCAGTTCTCTGATTCACTGTTGAAAACCCCAAAATAGAAATTAAAAGCTATGATATCTCAAGCTGCTAATTTTTCTAATGGCTTTTAAATGATCATTTAACAAATTTGATTTATAAACTCTTTGTTGACACGATCAGTCAGCTAATTAATCTCAAACATTTCAGTTTTAACAAGGTAGTTCACTTGCATTGAGGGTGAGGCAATAACTTTCTTTCTTTCTTTCAATATAAGTTTGCTGGCTGTGAAATGAAACTGCAGATTTATCTTTGCTGAATTCAAACTGCTCTACTAAATGTGAGCTGTGAATGTGTGTCAAAGCACAGCGCAACCGGGGGGGAGCTATATTTGAAGCGCACAACTCTGGCACAGGCATCATTTTACAGGGTTACTGTACAACCTGCTCCATGGGTGGACGTCTGCAGACTCGCTCAGGCATACACCCATTCATATGGAAGCCACGGCCCTGCAGGTCTTATCAATCCAACCATCCTCTGCTGAGTGATAGGCACTGCCGGGCTACAGCGGGCCACTCCCAGTATGCGAATACACACCTCATACTACAACTTGCTGTACACAAAACACCCTCAATAAGTTCAGTTGTTCAGTTCCCGTGAGAAGTATATTTGTTCATTTTGTACTGGCTGAAATTCCCAGTGCTGCCCAAACACAGCACAGCAGCGTGTGCAATAGTAGATGACTCGACTTTTTCACTGCAGCATTGGGCAACCATTGCTGGCTGACAACCTGCTCATAGTTCTTAGATTTTGACTGTTGAATTGGTCTGTTGTTGGATTTTGGCCTCTGCAGTCTGTAAGGCAACAATGATGCCACTTTCACTGATTGACTGTGTGTCTGCAGATCAACAGAATCCTTTGAAAGTCGTTCGAACCAGCAAGCCAAGAACGAGAAAATCCAGCAAGGTAATGGACTTTACTTTTCTGTCTTTTTCTTCCTACATTTTGTTTGTTGGACATTAGAAACATCAAATACCTTTGAACACAGGACAAGCATCATTAACCCTTGACCTGATAGGACATATGAGTGTTTATACCTTTCAATTCCAGAGCAACACATGATATGGGTTAGGGTTTGAACTATGGTAACTAAAAGAATAATAATTATATGTGTATGGGCACCTTTACCAAATTACATTAAAGACAGAAGATATACTGTCTAAAATGGTTTTTATTTAATGTTTCTTTTCATTCAGAGAGTTTAGAAGATTTTTGGAAGTCTCTTTTTAAACAATGCTGTAGACATACATGGTTCTTTATAATTCAGATAATCCCACAGAAATTCTTGCTTCTTCATCTCTAATAATGTTTGATTATAAGGCATTTTCAGTTAATTCAAGTCATTAGTGATGATTCTGCAGACACATTTCAGACATATTTCTAACTTGTAAATAAACCAGTGTGTTTGGCTCTTTGGAGTCATCGCATGGTAAGTTTTCATCTTGGAGCTATAAGTGCCGACTGCACACTGAGAAATTAACATCTGCTGTCAAATGTGAGCTGTTATCCTGTGGTTGTTTGTTTTTCCAACTTTTCCACACATCTTTTACACCAGTGTTGCTAGTTTTACACTGCTTGTATGGATTTTTAAGTACAGTGCGGTTCTAAGTACCCAGTTGTCCCAGAATTTAACCAGTCACGTTTTACAGATGACAGTCTACTCACAGGCTTTTATTTTTATTTTCATTATTTCATTATTACAACATTTTGCACGTAACATTTTGTGTTGTTTGTGGTGACATGACAGAAAAACTAGCAAGCTGATGTTGCCCAAGTATTGAATTGTTTCATTGTTAAGGTGTTTATGTGTGTAGAACCCTGTTTTGTTACTTATAGTACGGATAGCTTAGAATTAGGCTGAAAGGAAGAATAGAGCTGAATGTCAGCACAATTTTTTTATTGAAAAAATATCTACACACAGCAGATTTATTATTTCACCGTACTTTGCTTTATATTTTTGTTTACTTATTGCCGTTTTTCAAATGCTGTTTTATACATAATTCGTGTAAATCGAGGAGGAGACCATCATAGCTCAGAATTTTGTGACCTGTTGTCAAGAGTTAGAACTTTTAATGACTAACGTTTGTATATGTTGGTAGTTATTAGCTGGGCACCAGGGCTGGCAAATTTTTCTTTATAATTACAGATTGTCACAATCATTGATTTGTCTGTTTCTCGAAAGGAAGAATAGGCTTCTTCTTTAAAAAAAAAAAATTAATAAAAATATTTTACCATGTAGGCTTTGCAACAAGCAGATATCTATGACATAAAATGGCAAAACAGGACACATTAAAACTGTCAATTCCATCAAGGTTGCCTGGTAGATCAGACCCACATCTAGACAGATGCAGCATCTCAGAATGACCTGTAGGGCTTGTCCATCCAGGAGGCGGCACCAACAGTTGCTTTTCAAACCAATCACGGCAATGGACAAGGCAATGCAAGAGAGTCGACAATTAGGCCAGTTAATACACATAATTATGTTCAGCCATAAACATAATCATGTTCAGATTCCTTCTTGAATAGCTTCCTTTGTGTATCTTACCATTTGTAAATGAGATGGACATCGTCCACCACAATCCCTAAGAGACTGTCATGGAAGTTCAAGTCTTTAATTAACTGTTGGTGCCAAAGCTGATTCGAACTACCGCAGTATATCATCCAGACTACAACGTCACAGCTCTGTCGTCAAAGCGTTAAATGACACCGAAACATTCAGTTGCTGCCACATTGATGGAAAGTATTTCATTTCTGAAAGTGGCTTCATCGAGATGGTAGAATAAGATGGTTGAAATAACTTCCAGGGGTTGTTATTTTTCAGCTGAATGAATACAGTTTTCTAATAAGATCACAAATAATGGTAATTATATAATTTTGACAGCCCTTAACAGTCTTTCTACCTATAAAATGGTGTGGAAATTCTCTCTCTTTTTTTTTTTTTTTTAATGATTCTGGGGCATAGACCCTTCATATTGCACTTATTTAATAACCATTGTTTAAAGGGTAAATTTAATGATACACCTTGTTGGCCTCAGTCACTCCTGTATCAAAGCCAAAAATGAATAAAATGAGCTTGTCGGATAAAATTTCTGTTTGAATTTTTCTGCCCCGTCTACTGTCCTGTTACTCGTCTGTTTAACCTTGATCTCATATCAGTCTGTCCAGATTTACAACATCCACAGAGGTCTATGTTTATCGTTGTTGTTTGCAGTTTCCTCACAGTTGGAGCACTGACCCCCTTTTCTTCCCAAATGTTCTCCAACCTGGTCGTCCACGTTCAATGTTGAAATGATTCCTGGTGACGGGAGCCTTTTGAATGCTGAAATTTATTATGTGTTTCTTGATTTCACAGTCAAGTGACTTCAGCGATATCACAAACTGGCCCACGCCTGGAGAACTGGCCAAAGAGGTATGACACACGGTTGGGTGATTGGTCGTGCGCGTAAGAGATTGGCAGTTATTGAATGATATAGCAGGAAATTGCACCGATTTTTTCTTTTCTTTTTTTTTTTTCCTGCTTTTACTGAACAGGTTAGTTCAACCACTACTCAGCACAACTCAATTTTATCAGTAAAGCACTTTAAAATAGTTGGCCAAAGTGCTTTACACCAAAAGAAATGAAAAAAATAAAAACAAAAGAAAAGGAAGCGAATTACAATTAGGATCAACAAAAGTCAACATCTCAAAACCGGTATAAAAACCAAAGAATAAAAAATAAAAAGTAACTTAACAGGAGTGGATCAGCATCTGAAAATAAAGAAAAGAAAAATATATATAAAACAACCTAAATGGATATAAAAAAAATCATTATTTTAATTTCAGAATTTTTAATTCATTTTTTTCTTGTTTGGTTGAATGCAGTTTGTTACTTTCACTTTACTCTTATCTGAACTTGATTTTCATTAATAAAAAAAAATTCTGCTTATTAAATAATTAATACACTAGAGCCTAACTATGTCAGAAAGATGTTTTGACAACATTTACTAAACTTATAAAATGCATTAGTTAACTTAGTTGATAAATGAGCAAGTCTCTCAGGTGCACGCAGTGGCAGAGCCAGAGTCGGTGTTAGCTGTCCATCAGCACACACACACACACACAAACACACACACGTGTTTAAAGCTGTGTGCTGATACTTTGAACGAACAATGCATCGTGCTTCCCATGCTTGGGTGCAAACTCCTTTATGATCAGTACTTGAAAGTGATATGATCTTTCCCAGGAGCAAAAGTTGCTTCTCTATGATCCTTGCTGATGTCTTTTCTCCCTGGCATTGTGCTTTACACAGACTTCAATGTTCCAGACCAGCAAGGGTTAACTCATATTTTCTTCCAAATGTAAGAATGAAGGACAACAGTGTTGTTTCATTTCTTTCAGCAACAGCAAAATAACCTGAACAATAATGGAAAGAAGCACCCCTCCTCACACAAAGAGAGGGACAAGAGAAGAGAGCGACCAGAGAGAAAATCCGAGAGCAGCCATGATGGAGGTGAGAGCAAAGAGAACCAGGAAGCTCATATGGAGCCGCTGGGTGAACTGCCCAAAGATGGAGGGTCAAAAGCAGGACATGACGCCAAGAGTGGCAGCCTGAAGAAAAGAGGAGGTGAGGGTGAGGAGTTCTCTTTTCCCTTTTTGAATCCTTGTGGCTGAAGTCCCAGCTGACACCGCTTTGCAGTGTATTCCTAGTATTCATGTGAATGTTTTCAATCAACCATATTTGGGGGTGCACGATTTTCATCTGAGCCCAGTGGTTTGTATATTTTACTGCTGTATAGAAGCATGACAACTAGTGACCACTATTGGTTATTGCTGGTTGGTGCACATTAGTGCATGCCCTGCTGTGATTAATCTAACCTTTTGCACTTCCCTTAATTCTCTTAACTCACCTGCAGTTTATAGAGTCTTATTTGAATCACGCCATGAATTCTGGAGTGTTTAAGTCACACAAGTTGCAGAGTTTTGTTCTAAACACAGTTTCACAGAATAGCATAGCATACATTTGCATCAATATTATTTAAACATGTTCAGCCAATACAGGCTGCAGTTTTGAAGAATTTCTAGAAATGCTGCAAGACGGACCAGCATTATACTGCAGTTTTTGTGATTTGCATGATGACAAGGGAGGAGCACCAGATTCTGTCAGACTAAAACTGTGGGCATTCAGTTTTAGTTGAGTGGAGAAATCCACATTAGCAGGATGGAGGCAGTGTACTCAGCTGCTCCTTGAAGAAATTTACAGGCTGAATGGCCTAAAAACTTCTGAGATCCACATGCACTAAAGAAATCTCCAGAGAAAACCAACTGTCCACTGACTTGGAAAAAAAAAGAAAAAAGATTCCATTTGTTGAAACAGAAATCTCTGAAGGAAGTGTTCCTCAGCCAGAGTGAAGAAAAGAACAGGGTGCTAGATGACTGATGACTCATGTATCAGTATGAGTATTTCCTACGTTTATGAAACACTTTTCTTTCTTTCTTTTTTTTTTTTTTATTTACACCGACGTGTTTTTTGAGATTTCTAGCATCAGTTGTAACCTGAAAGGTTGAACATGCCATCCAGTTTAGTAAAACTTTTTCCTTCTGCTATTTGACTGTTTTGTGTTCAGATTGGACTCAGTCTTTTATTGTTATTTAATGATTTAATGACAAATGTTGGACACAATGAGCTTTCCTTATGGAGAATATGTATAGTGTATCAGTAACACTCCACAATATAGTCCTGTATTGTATTTTTTATTTGAAACACTCGATCTCATTTGATTAAATTTGTCCAAAACTGGACTGTTTTTTTTTTTTTCCTGGTTAGCATTTTCAGAACAAAACTCTTCAAGCTCTGTTTTGGTGTGCAATCGTGGCTAGGTAACAAACGTAAGTGGGTTTCTCTGCCGCTGGAAGACGCTTCCCGGGACGATGCCGACAAGGTGCCGAGTGGGGGCCCAAATCGCTCGGATGCAGAGCCTAACAACGACTCGCCTGACCCCACATCGCCCAATCAAACGCTCAATAATAGCAGACCGCATGATAGCAGTCGGAGTAAGTGGCCAGCGGCTTACTATTTTCTGTTCTCAACTTTTGCCCCTCTTTTGATTCCTGACTCGCTGATTTGCTGTTTGCGTTTTACCCCACTGATACTGCTGCATGTTTGCTCACCACTCCCCCCCGCTGCCATCTGTCCTTCCAGAGCTTTTTTTTCCACTCTGCACGATGACAGCTTTGCCTCAGACTTGCAATCACTTCTACTCTTCAGAATTTAGTTTTTCTGTAGTTGGTTGAGTGGACATGAAGATGTCACCCTAAACATGGAAAGTGAGACAGATGCTTGTATTTTTGGGGCTTTGTTTTACTGATAAAACAGGTATTTTTAAAAAGAAAAAAAAAAGTAGATTTGTCAATTTTATATTAAATTAGTAATAAGTAATGAGTAATGTTTAGGCCAGGACAACTACAGAAGGAAGTGTTATATTTTACTTTGCTCCTATTAAGATTGTCATATCACATGTCTTTAATATAAATAATCTTTAGATTTAGTGAGGTTTCATTAGTTGGCAAAGGACCTCCAACTACAGTAACCACTGACTGAAAGAATGTGTGTCCATGACAACAGGTTGGAGAGGGGAACAGCGGGACTATGGAGATGATGGCATCCGGAGTGATGGTGGCAGCATTCGAGGAGGGATACGAGGTCGGGGGAAAGGCCGCGGTCGTGGCAGAGGTCGTGGACGAGGTGCAGTTTGAGTTTTCCATTATTACCCTCCCACATATATACATATATATATGTGTCACAGTTGGAGTAGCCGTTTTCTCTCCCAGCATGGAAAATAAGTGATATTTGAAATGTTGCGTCTTTGACTATTGCAGTGAACATTGTATCATGAGGGGTTTTGCTGTCACCTTTACTTTCTTTCGGCTTCAGTAATGAATATTTTTTTCTGTTTGTCCTGTTTCATCTTCAGGTCGGTATGAATACTCTCTGAACTTCAGAGACTCGCAGTCATCAGATGGCTCTGTTCAGGTCCCTTCAGAGTTTGGTACCAACATGGTTTACTACTACGACGACGGCAGCAAAGTCCAGATGTACACAGTGGATGAAAAGCTCCTTAAGGAATACATCAAAAGGCAAATGTAAGTATTTAGTAAGAGTGATTCTTATTCCTTCAAATTATATAGTAGACTGAATTGAAAAGGTAAAAGATGAGCATCCAGATTTTAAGTAACAAAACATAAGTTGCTGTGTGTTGAGAGTTTAGTCTTCTTTTTTTTCTTTCTTTATATCTTTTAGAAGACTCCAGTTGTCTTCATATAATTAATGATGATGGCTATTTGGATAATCTGATTTTGTTTTGACACTTTTAAAGAAGACTTATACACTTGCAGCATTGTTGTCTTAAGTAATATCACATTGAATTTTTTAAAATTTGAATATATTACCACCATTTATCTTGAAATAACCAGCAGATTACTCAAAAATTAAATTAATGAAAATGAAATTAATTAAG
>JBAMYA010046430.1:0-11027 GCA_037176975.1 Arrhamphus sclerolepis | reverse complement strand
TGGATAAGCTAATGGCTGTTATGTTCATTTATTTTCAGTGATGTTCCTTGTTACATGTTCATTGCTGGATTTATGGATAAACATAAACCAATATTGCAGATCCATAATTATTATAATGGATATAAATAAATACTTACACTGTAATGTAAATTAGAAGTGTGACACAAAAATTTTTATTTTCACGCCTATTTTGAATTTTACTTGAATACAAATATAAATACTTTCCCCCCTCAACAAACACAGATACAAATACTGGCTGCTTTGCACACCCCTAATCTGTCCTTTTCATCTTTATGTAACAGTGTGATTCAATATATAGACTCAGTTCTTTTGCTGAAGTAGGTTACTTTTTTGTGCATTCAGATGTTCATTATGTTTGTGATTCAAGAACTGAGAAACATATTTCCATTCTTTCCTTCTCTGACTAGGGTCTCAGCTTTTTATTCTGTAATGTTGTCTTCTTTACTGTTACTTTTACTCTCATCTTAATTTAGTTGTTCTGCAAAAGAGTGTCTTTTTTTTGCAAAATACTTAGTAGGGTATTGATTGGAATTTTGCACAAGATGCAGGATATAAGGGAGGCAGTACCAAACAAAGTCCTTCATCAACAAAAAGCCAAAATGATATGAAGCCAAAGTTCTCCTACACAAGTAGGGGCACCAAAAAAACAAAATACTAAGATGTGAAGAAGGAATAACAAGAAAGAACACTGACAAGATGACAACAAACCTGTAAGGAATGAATGAATGAAAAGCAGGACAACATATAGACATATGACCTGATGAGTTACAGGTATTAGTGTTGGAAGTTCAGCTCTTTTTACTGACTCAGATCTTTTACTCTCGGACAGTAAATTAAACAAATCTTTTTTTTGAGTCATTTCATTCATTTTTACAGTAGGAGGCGCTGTATCCCTCTTGTGGGTGTTGTAAAAAAGGCTGCAGTTCTAAGAATTAACACTGAAAGCAACATGGTTCGCATCAGCTGAGCTGATATAGTATAAAACACAAAATACTACAAGCAATTTAAACCATATAAAAACCTCAGAAAGGAAACACAGACCACAACAAAGAGGCTTCTGTCCTGTGTCCTCCCTGACGTTGTTTTAACAGCACGACAGTGACGAGGCAGATGTCACGTGACAAATGAACGATCTGAATGAATGAATGAATGAAGAGCGAATCGTTCAGCCTGAGCTGCCTGTTTCAACGATCCTCCTGAACGAATGAACAACAATGCATCGTTCAGTCAGAGCTGCATGTTTGAATCATCGGAATGAACGAACGAACGAGAACGAACTGTTCAGCCTGAGCTGCCTGGTACGTGACAAATGAACAAGAGAACCATCCGTATGAATGAACTGTTGTTCTTACTGCTCGACACACGTCCTGAGTGGCCTGGCTGTCATGAGACAAATGAACGAGGACCTGAGGACGGACGCACAGCTGAGTGAGTCGTGAACGAATCATTTCTGTTTCCTGTCCTGCTCACTGAGCTGCTGCCACCATGTGGCAAAGGAAGGTACTGCATGAAGATGAACAAATCACTCACTGAGACGACTCGTTACTTCTTAGTTCATATAGAATGAATCATTCATGAACGACATCACGATCAGTCACTGCCAATGATTACTCCAATTACACCAGGAAACATTAGCAACAGCAGTTTTAACTTTTTTCTTTTCATATGATTCACTGTGATCAAGTTGTTTAATGTCCATCGTGGATTCAAAGTACAAAGGTTTCAGCTCAATTCACAACAATAAATTATCAACAAAGGAATAGTTTCACCTACAAAAATTCAACATCAAATGGGTCTTCATCCTTTGACTCCCATTTCTAGGAAGCCTAACTGTAACAGAGTGTGGATATACTTCTAAACTATTACTTCTAAAGTAACATTAAGTGCTTAAATGAGAAACATTCAAGGTAAAGATTTACTCTTGCTTCACTCTCTTTGTGTCTGTAGCAAACTGAAAAGTGCTTGTCAACACTGATTAGTGCAGGGGTGCCCAACTCCAGGCCTCGAGGGCCACTGTCCTGCATGTCCTGCATGTCCTGCATGTTTCCTGCCACAACACACCTGATTCAAATGACTAGATCACCATCAGCTGGTCATCCAGGTCTGCACAAGTCCGTTAACAACATGTTCATTTGTATTAGGTGTGTCGTGGCAGGGAAACATGCGAGACATGCGAGACATGCAGGACAGCGGCCCTCGAGGCCTGGAGTTAGCATGTTCAGTTAGCAGCTGGAACTCATGGACAAAATGATTTAAGGATAATGTGGGATAATGTATTCATGGGGGACAGATTATTATGATGAATCTATGCAGACTGATGCAGTCACTCACCTCACAGCTGAAAAACATTATTTCTGAAAATAAATACACTAAACACAAAAAGAATCAAGCCCTCTTTTTCATTAGTTGACATAATTTCCTGAAGTATTAATGAAATGTTTGACATGTTTTGATCAAAATATCAGAGAAATACAAGTGCTTCCCCACATCCACATCCATGGATGAGGTGCCCCTGAGCAAGGCAAGTGAAACCACCACCTGCTCCCCGGGCGCCGCACCATGACAGCCCACCGCTCCGGGTCCAACAGCCCAGATGGGTCAAATGTGGAGAATCAATTTCCCCTCGGGGATCAAAAATAGTATGTCAAAAAAAAAACATACAGGTCAACAGCTCTTTTTCAACCATCTGTTCGTAATGCTGGTTTTAGTGGGAGGAGTCAGAAACTTGACTCCGCCTTGGTCTTCTGCAACATCTACGTTAGCAGAGATCTGTCCTATAATTTTGTACCACACGACTGATGCAGACCAAATGCATTACAGTGTGGGGCTGAGAGGAGATAAAGATGGAGAAGTTACTCTTATATTTACTCTTATTTGTGTTTATTGTGTTTATGTTGTGATATACATTTTCAGGATAAGTGGATTTCATGACAATATTTATTAATAGTTGAATCATCTAAAATATGTTTTGAGGAAGAGGATGGTCAGAAAAGGCAAAGATGTAGATTGCGTGAAAAAAGTGGATGTTTCTTTATTTGAAAAGACAAACTCAAAAAATACCAGAACATACTTAAGACAAAACCGTTATTCTCAATTTAATGGAAAATAAAATGTACAACCTTTCCAGCTGGTCAACCAGGCCCTCTGTGTTGGACAGACATTCGCAATGCCACCACTTATGACTTGAGCCCCTAAATGTCTTTCTAGTCAAAGTCCAGTGATCATTTTGTTGAGAATCTTTGGTTTAACTCAAAAATGACAAGAAACAACAACAAAAGGAACGAGTAAAAAGAAGCCAGCAGCAGCCTTCAAAGTTCATAGCCATACCTTGTTTCTTTAGAAGAAAAGAGGAGAAAACCTTCTTTAGCAGAATATGATTTACTGTTTATTTACTTTGTATTAGCTATAAACTAAACTGAAAAGCGATTTCTGCTATATGTACAGTACATCTTAAATCGAGGAAAGTGGGCCTCAGTGTATTAATCATACAAATTGATTTACATATTTTTGTGTATTCAGCTTGCACAGAGAAAAAAAACAAAACATTGTAGTCAAGGCCTGAATAGTGAATTCAGTGTAAATTTACACTGGCAAGTATTCAGCAGTTAACATGCTGTATGTCCTTTGGGCACCACGAGCTAAAATCAGCTTATTCAGTCACAGCCTCCACACTCTCTGTCCTTCAGTATTAACATGGTCCTTGAATGAAGATGCATGAAGAAGGCTTTGATGTGTGCAGCATGCATACTGCCATCACGTGAATTCAGAACAAATAAAATGCTATGTTGCTTTAGTCAAGAAGGAGTCGTTGGACAGAGTGAGTTTAAAGAATAATGTGTAAAATGCTTACTCTATTCTTCACATCTAAGTAAATGTATAAACCACTGATTATCGATAATTCACAGACTGTGAATCTAAAGAGATGGAGATGGACAGATGCTCTCAGCCCCGCCTCAACGCTCATTCATTTTGTCATGAAGGCAATCGCTCTGTGCTTTAGGTTCACTGGCTCTCTCTAAGCATATAAGCATTGTCCCATTAAAGCCTGGATTGAGTGGCTATGCTTCCTCAGCTGAGACTAATGGAAAGATTATTACCTGAAAGAGAGATGATTGTTATACCTGCCTGTAGCCTGTGTCTGCTTCTTCTTCACTGGGGTCTCATGGTCTCCATTTGTGTTTTCCTTTGTTTCTACTTTCTAGCATTTCAATTTATAAAGGAACTATACGGGCATGAAACCGAAACATTCTTTACTGGAAGCATTGTTGGGAAAAAGTCAAAATGATGATATTAAATAATATTGATTGTACTCTGATATTCTAGCCTGGTGGCTTAGAATATGTTTTTCATTGTTTGTTGTTTTGTTTTTTTCATTCCATTGCATCATACTGCTGAGTTTTTTTCACCCACTGACTCTAACTACCAGATAAAGTTCGCTGAAAGTCATTAATTTAGTGAAACAAGCTAAATAATAATAAAAAAACCAACCTCAGTGGCTCCACATGAGTAAAGCAGGCTGATCATCTGACCCCACCGTGTTTCACAAAGCAACACAGTATGTTAACATACAAGACTGAGATTCAAATTTATGAGCTCTCACTAACTTCCTTTACAATTAAACACCTTTAAGAAGTTTTAATAATTCCCTAAAAGAATATAACGGTAAACAGAAGTGAGTGTCTTTGGAGCTGAGGGCACATCAACCTCAGCAACAATCCACATGTTTCATGTTTCAGGATGTTTCATTTTCACCTTTATGACCAAACATCTCTTAAAAGTGTTGTGGTTTGTGAAAATGCAATTTTGAAAAGAAAAAGAGCTGTGCTGTCTGAAGAAGAAGAGTGTCCCAGCACACCTTCTAAACAACCCATTCCTGGAGATTCCAAATTCAATCTCATAATCATTTAATATTGAACATGCTGACTGGTATCTGTAGAGTCGTGGAGTTAGAAGAAAGTGACACATTTAATGTTGAGTTAAAAAAAAAAAAACTGCTAGGATATGAAAGAGACCAGAGTCAAGTTTGTGGACTGATGTTTCCTGGAACAGGTTTTATTTTGATTACATCTATTTTATAATACACAATTGGGCACCGTCTCCTCACACTCCAGCGCACAGTGTCTTTTTACTTATGCTTGCATTTAGTTTTATTAATCTCATCAGCTGTGTGTCATCAGAGAGATGCTGCTTGTGACAGATTTTGGGCTCTTTATTGGTTATTAAATTGGTATTAAATTTAATCCCAGGTGACATTATAAATGTCTTAAAGTTGTAAATTTGACTTTATTTAATGTGCAGATACTCTCAGGGTCTTTTTTTTCTTTTTTAAAACTAAGGTGTGCTTGCTCAGCCAGAAACACGAGTGAGAGAGCTTTTATCTCTGCTGGTTAAAAATACAGAGCGCACCAGATGGAGAGAGAACACGAGGAGGAGGAAGACAGGGAAATAAATGCTTTTTGATGTGCGTGTATGTGATAACAGATAGTGAAGTATAATAAATAATTCCTGGTGCAAGTCAGCCGTGTGTTTGTGTCAGTTAATAGCAGTTGTTGTAGACTGAAAGATATGTTTTAAATGGTGGAAGATCATGATGACAGGATCCATTTTTGCGGAATAATGCCTTTAATATGGAGTTTGTAAGAATTGAACTGGATCTCATATTTTGATCAGCAAAGTAAAACTGGTTTAACTGATATCAGGTGGCTGAAGGATGGTACCCAAGCTCAGTTTATGCATTTGGGACATGACCACCTTTCTCAACAGAACCTTTTCCATTTTTGTCAGTGGATCATTAACTATGTCATGCGCCTGACAGACAATACATCAGCATGCTGCAGACGTGTCTCGATTGCGACATGGTGGATAGCCCTCCACACCAGACCGAGATATGGAATCTGTAAAGCAGTTCCCAACGTCAGACTCAAGATCACATTTCAATTGTGTTTGTACTTTGTTTGCTGTCCAAAGACGGTCGCTGGATAACGCAGCTATGCTGCTCTCCCTGACTGCTAGATCTAAGAGATGCATCGACAGAAGATGTAGAGCTGAATGCAGACGAGTGAGCATCGTCCATGTGTGTGGATACCCAACGCCAACCAGTACAGTCACTGCTCCAGACTAGTGTAGAAGTGTGTGTGTGTGTGTGTGTGTGTGTGTGTGTGTGTGTGTGTGTGTGTGTGTGTGTGTGTGTGTAGACATAGCTATATTAATTAATTGCATTTGGGTTCCTGCTTCAGATCCAGGCAGCAACCTTTCTCTGTTGATTTTGTGTGCTCTCCCCGTGCTTGCGTCTGCCCATATTTCAAAAAAACATGCATGTCAGGTTAATTGGTGATTCTAAAATTTTATCTAGTGTGTCTCTGAATGTGTCTCTGGTGTCTTCTGTGCTGTGGTAAAACAGACGTAAGACACTTAAAAGTTAATTGTTGACAGAGTAGATAAGAAAAATGCTAACAGTGAATAATGGAGAAGTTGACATGTAACTTTTAACTTTTTTTTTTTTATCCTAATGTGTAAATGGAAGCCATATTGAGAATTGAGGGAAGTGTAGGGAGGCAGTGGTACAGGAGAAAGTTTTGCATCTACTTTACAGTATCAGATTTCAGTTCGATCTTGTGATAATTAGTCTTTAAGTTTGGAAGGTGAAGACAGAGTCATATAAATGAGACAAAATTGCTACCAGAGTAATTATGCAGGTTATTGAAATCAATAACCAATTCATTTGACTTTTTGGACTATTTAACTAGTCAATTGCTGTGTGTGTGCTCAAGGTTAATGGCATTACTCTGCAGTACCAATACTGTAGATGGCAGATGGTGGTATGAAACATTGCAACCATACATACAGAGAGAAAATATAGCAGTAATATTCAAGGTAGCCTGATGAAGAGGTTGAGCAATTTATCAACTGACCAAAAAGGCCAAAAACTGGCCAAAAAAGGTCAATTATTGGCCGTTGCTTGATAATTGAAAAATCTATATCGGTCACCATCAAGATAATGTGTTCACAACATAAAACCACACAATGTTAACAGCATAATGAGTCTACAAGCAAATGTCAGCAATTTGGTGGTAGCCTTCTGCTCCAGGCAAAGTCATTTTGGTCTCCTGTCTCTTGTGATAGCTACGTATTGCTTACAGGACTATATGAAATTTAGCTCATAGAGCCATGGTGGACATCATGGCATACATACTTAAGAAACTCAAGAGAGCAATGATGGAAGAAAAAAGTTAAATAGTGACTGAGTAAGAGAGCAAACAAAAGTAATCCGCTTCACCTTTGTGCCTATAATGGGCTATTGAGCTAAGATTTATTTTGTGCTGTTTTAACTCTTTTTAAGGAGTCTGACCCACACACATGTTTGCAATGATATTAAGTAAATTAATAATAATTAATCGATATAAAACAAGAAAACCATGGAAGCCAAAGACTCTTTAATGAACTCTAAAGGTAGAAAGCAGTCCCATAAATCCCATGAAAAGTTAAGCAGTCACAAAAGGAGGCAGTCTAAAATACACTGAGTCATGAAGCAGATAAAAAACAAAAAAAAAAAAAAAAACACTTCAATACGTGCTTCAAACAATTTTACTCTGGCTAGTGGTGCTAGTGCTATTTATTCAGCTATGACTACTGCTGCAACTAAAATATAATAGAAGCACCTTTTGATTCATGTTTGTCTTTCTTTTTTTTTTTTTTCCCCAGCACTGCTTTATCTACTTGAATGCCACACCCAATATGTAGACGCTGTGCATGCTTGGCTGCCTTAGATGTGTTGATGATCATTATAATAATGAAATTACCATATGCTGATATCATTGAAGAAATTCCAATTACAACTGGGCTATCACTTTGTCACTTTCCATTAAACTGGATGCCCTGCCAAGTTCTTGGAGCTTCACATGGTAGCAAGATGGGCTTCACATTAGTATGAATGATTAAAATAGCCTGATTGTAAAGCAGACCCCAGTCAAAACAAAATGGGTGCAGCCATGGGTGAGTTGGACCTACACATAAAATGCAACACAGCGTGGTATCAAATAAATATTAACCAGAGATATTAAATAAACACAACATAGAACAATGCTTGTTTAAACGAATGACCTAATGTTTCAATAATCATTTTTGATCTGCATTAATGCCATTGCAACATGTGCTGTGAAGTAAAGTGGATATTTGCTGTCACTGCAGGTGAACCTCTGAATGGTAGGACTGCAGCTGGCATTCCTCGAGGGTACTGGAACTTCTCCTGGGTCGCCGAGGACGACCTGAGTTTGCGGAATGACACAAGGCTCCAGTCAGGTGAGTCTGACTCTGTCAGGTTTCTGTAGACACACAGACTAAGGTAAACATGTCCTCAGCCTCTTTTATGCTTAATACTGGCCTTGACACCCAGCATCAGATTCCCACTAGTTCACTTGAACGTCTTTATGTTCTGGGACTAACTAAACAAAACACAGACAAAAGGAGGTTCCCACCTGAAGATCCAGAGGTTTGTCAGTTATCGCTGCTCTTAGGGTAGATAGCTTATTGTGTCAATGTCTTTTACTGAGTGCTAATCCTTTTTTGGAGCACAAGTTTCTTGTGTTTATGCTGACTTAAAAACCAGCCCAGGTGGTACTTCTGTAAATAGAGCACCTGACCAGAAGAGGAAGTCCATGTGACAGCTTGGAAAGAGAGCTGACAGGAGGGAAAAGAACAGAATAGTTCTGAGGATAAGAGGAGCGAAGCTGTAGAGGTTAAAAGTATTATGAAAGACGAAAAGAAACTTCCAGTTTGTCCATGTTTTTGGCAGAAATTAACATCAAGTGGTTAGTAAAGAGAGTAAAGAATGGTCCAGAATGGAATTGATCAGTACTTCTTAAGAAGTCAGTGGAGTCAGTCAGATGAAGTCCAGCGACAAGTAGAAAATCACAGTTTGCAGGATATCAATAATGCTGTCACTGAGGGGGAGGAGGTAGTAAGAAGGAATGCAGGAGAGGTTAGCATACCAGTCAGCGAGAGACACATGGAGCAAAGAGTTAGATGGCCTCGGGCAAATGATAGAAGTGAGTGGGAGGTAGTTTACAACAATTTGTGGATAATTCTTAGGCTTTGAGAGAACGCAACAGAAAGATTAGAAAAGACACGAGAAATTATTTATTCATATGGTGAAGAGAAGTTTGGGGTTTATGTCAGAAACAGGGGTAAGACCATACAGTCAGATCAGTCTAGACAGCAAAGAGAAATAGAAAGGTTGGCTAAGGAAAGAAGACAGTCAGGAAAGCAGTGGAAAAGGGCTACAGATGAGGAGAAGGAAAGGATTAATAGTTTGCAAGAATAGGGATTTAGAGGGAGGCTAAGGATACCTAGAATGACAGAACATTTAGGAAAAAGAGAAAGAGGACAGCTTTTTACAAAAACCCTTTCAAGTCTGCTAGAGAGACAAAACTAGAGGTTGAGGAATATTAAGACTTGCTTATTAAGAAGAATAGTAAAATAGGTCTTCCACCTGACATGCCACCTTTAGGACAGATAGGACATGAGATGGATGTTAGACCACGAAAGTGGAAGGAAGTTCAGGAAGTAGTCAGGCGCACAAAGGCTTCTTCAGCCCCAAGGTCAAATGGAGTCCCCTCCCACACCTGATATTATGTTTTTGTGGAAACAGTTAAGAATTGTTTGGAAGAAACACATTCTCCCAAAAGCATTGTGTAGGGCAGGGATGTTCTCGTCCAAAAGGAGAAAGTCATCTGACCTCAAACCCTTCTGGATGATTTCTCTGTTGAATGTAGAAGGGAAGGTTTTCTTCAGTGTTGTTGCTTAGAGATTATCTAGGTACTTTGAGAGGAACAATTTAATAGATACAACAGTCAGAGGGAGGGGATACCAGGTTTTTCAGGGTGTTTGGAACAAACTAGTATGATCTGGGAGCAGATTCAGGCGGCTAAGATTGAGAAAAGGGATTCAAATGTAATATTTTTAGATCTAACAAATGCATTGGGTTCTGTGCCATATGGCTTTATTTGGAGTGCATTTGATTATTTTAGAGTGCCTGGGATAATTGTTCATTTAATGAAAGCATATTTGCAGGCCATTAGGTTGTGTAAAAATATAGCAGGTTCCACAACAGACTGGCAGAGTTTTGTGTGTTTAGATATTACAGCATTAAAGCACATCTTGATAGGATATTAGCTCGTCACGAGGCCCACGTGGTACACGTGTAGACAAAATCAAGGACTAAAAAGTTTTAGTAATCCAGTTTGTGCGTGATGCAGGGATAATAACTCAAGAACGCAAGTATTTGGATATTTAGAAGCTGCTCATGACTGGGAAATGCAGGTAGATTTAGCTGGAAAACTGGTTGTTCCTCAGGAAATAATTGAAGACCTAATTGAAGGTCTGATATAGTTTAGTGGTCAGTTAGTCATCAGATAGTTTATTTTATTGAGCTGACAGTTCCCTGGAAGATTCAGTGGAGGAAGATGATGAAAAGGCTCAGATATGCAGACCGGGGAGCAGAAGCTGAGCAGATGATGGAAAGTTAGGGTGCGTCCCGTGGAGGTTGGATGTAGGGGTTTCATAGCCAGATCTACACTTTCATTACTGGGGGAACTGGATAGAGCTGGGCAGAGTTTGAGGAAGTTGGTTAAAGAAATGTCAGATGAGGCAGTCAGATGTGGTCAGTGAATCTGGATTAGAAGGATAGATGTTAGTTGGGACCAAAATAAAAAGACTAGTGAACGTCTGTTCATGAAGAAGATGGAGTGAAGGTAGAGTTAGGTGAAGTCCATCAATCAGGACTCAAAGGAGCAGACCCAGGAAGAGGAAGGGTGTGTGGCCTATTTGAATCTCTTTGGTTGTTGTTTGTTTGCTGCTATAAGTGTTAGAAAAACTAGTATCAGCATTTTCATTACCTGGAGTTGAATTTACAGAGCCTGGGTCTGTGGGTCAGTCTGTCTATCTATCTATCTATCTATCTATCTATCTATCTATCTATCTATCTATCTATCTATCTATCTATCTATCTA
>JBAMYA010046429.1:0-11028 GCA_037176975.1 Arrhamphus sclerolepis | reverse complement strand
TGATGTGTGCTGTGGCAGGGAAACATGCAAGACATGCAGGACTGGCGCCCTCGAGGCCTGGAGTTGGGGACCCCTGCCTTGGACAGTCCTTTTGTTTTGAGGAACCATAGGTTGAATAAAATGAAAGCAGACCTAGACAAAAAACCTGTACTTTCAAGAATACAATACATGTATATTTATTAAATGGGACTTGCAACACCAAACATTTCTATTTGGCCAATCTCAGAAATCTTATCATTTAATCCAAACCATGGCTCACGAATCCGTACACTTTGAGGTTATTCAGAACATGTTGTTAATGCCAAGATCAGAAAGTGGGAAAGTAGTTAAAGCACAGAGTGATGTGAGGGAAACAGTCCTATCATGATGACACCCTAAAAATCTGAGAAACAAACGGTTATTTTCAGATTGTTTCACAGCTCTTAAGATCATAAAAAAGATTTTTTTTAAAAACTATCACAACTCAGCAAAACCCTCCAACAAACTTCCAATTTTGTCTTTGTCGAGGCTTCACTGCCTGTGTGCTGCAGCTCTCAGAGCTCCTCCTCGGATAGACAGCCAGTACCGATTCTCTGGACTAATTTGCCTGATCTTTCCAAAGCTTTAGTCAGCAGTGGAAACTCAAGCAGCTGTAATATGAAGCCATTTTTGTATTTCCATGAATAAAGTCACAAAAGTTAGAAGTTCTGGTTACTTTGGGTCAAATCCAGAAAAGAGAGAGAGAAAGAGACAGAGAGAGAGAGAGAGAGAGATCAAGCACTGCATGTTTTTATTGGTTTTAATTATTCAGGAGCACTTTTGCTTTTATTATTGGGCCTTTGCTGAAGACATGCTCTTGGTGCTAAATATTTAATGTGTTAATTTGAATTAACCTTCTGACTCAAACACTTATGAATTATTGGTAAAGATTTTCCAGAGTTCATTGGGTTTTTGTAGTTAAATTGCAGCACCTCACTGACTGACTGCACCATCACCATCCTCCCCAGTGATGCCGGTGGTAATTGTTACACTTAATTTGACAAACAGGCAGGCTTGCTCGTTGCTCATCCCACCTTGTCATTAGTCTCTCACAACACCGTATTATGCTAATTATCTCCTGTATGGAAACGTTGATGTCAGGGTCGTCATTCTTTGGATCAACAGCTCCACAACATGTGTTCGATGGGTTGTCATTCTCTGCAGACACACTGGTTCCTTTCACAGATGTCACTCTGCTCATGCATCACTCTGAGATTTAAAGAAGAGAAAGCTGGAAATGGCGCATCCTCTCACAGATGTCTCCCTTAAACACAGTTGCACCTCCCATGGGTGTTGAAAGAGATTTATATTAATGAAAGGAGAAAGAGAACGATAAGCCTTCCCTGGATGAGCCTTCAGTGTCTGGTGTTTTCCCTGCATTCAGTCCCTCCACCACCCTCACTAAAGTCTCTGAGAGTAGAGGTAAGCACCCAGACCCTGCCTCTGTCACTTTTTCTCCAATCCCAGATCTGTTCTCAGTGTTGCTTTCTCCTAATGACAATCATCAGCTGTTTTCATGAGAAATTCACTCCCTTCTAATGAAGATTTATCAAACTGTCTTTGACATAAGGGAGCACTTTTCTACTTGCAGTGAAAAATGAACTATGTCTTTTTTTTCTTTTTTTGTTTATTTCAACTGACCTTGTTGTCTAACACACACACACTCACACACACACATAAGCAGTAGCAGGAGAAGCAGTGTTTCTTAAAACAGTACCTAGGGCTTTTTATACAATTTAATTTGAAGAAATGTTTAATTCATTTTTAGAAATGTCCTTTTAATCCTCACATGAAAATAGCTTACATAAGATTCTAACATGATTTTTTATATTGATTATGTCTGTTTCTTAGACTCAGTCTTTAGCTTATGCAATAAAAAAAAGAAAAAGAACGTGCTTACAAACTGAATACTTGAATGGAAAGATTATGTGCATATTTCTGAACCTTCCACTCCAAGGTTTTTATATTTCAGGAGAAGTAAGTAGTTTATTGATGGGTTACTGCCACTAAAGTAAAGATCAACAGGAAAATGCATATTCATAAATAAAATAATTTGAATGATAGTGAATTGCTTATCTAACAGGATTATTACTCTCTCTCTCTCTCTCTCTCTCTCTCTCTCTCTCTCTCTCTCTCTCTCTCACACACACACACACACACACACACACACACACAATCCAGGATATTAAAGATGACAGTGATGAGCCACACTGAGTTGCACTGCTAAACAGAAAAGTTGTTAAAGAGGCAATTTGGATGCCTTTTCTCAAAATCCATTTTAACTCAAATCTGCCCTGTAAGTGACAATGCAGTCACACTCAGCTTGAAGTTGAGATGCAGGTAAAACCTGGAGTCTTCTGGTTTCAGGGGTTTTGTGTTGCAATGATGAACGGCATCATAACATCACTAACTAGAGCAAGTGACAGCACACCGAATGTTAACAAAACTGCCCTTCTTCTTTGCTTTTATTAAACTAGCTTCAACCTTCTTATTGCACTACTGACATTTTCTGTCACATTGACACGACTAATTGTTGTTCTACAGAAATGCTCTTTGTAATGGAAAGTAGTGTTAAATGGTCAGAGAGCAAGGGCTCATCCAAACACTGATGTACAGTGTTTTGAAGTATTATTAATTCTCTGACTGCCTCACTAAGGCCAGCTTACCGAACGTTAAACAGGTTAAAACATTTCCATCACCTGCTGGATTATTTTTTTTGATGTACACCCTTTTCTAAAATACTTCAGAGCAGTTAAAGGTATCCTCAAAGGATCACTTTGACAACTCTTCTTCCTTTTTTCTCTTGCTGCCCATCATCTTTATTTTAGAATGCTTTTGAAGTCAGATATTGAAATCTATCACCCAGAGTCACAGTGTTCCAGGTTTTGCTTAAGTGGATCGAGAAAGTTACATGTCATATTATTGCTTTCTGCCCTCAGTTTCTAGTACCACTAGCACCCATCAAGTTGGACTTACAATCAAACTAAACCAATTATGTTTAAAAGCAACCCTTTGGTCATTCTGAAACTATGTCAGCTCAACAAATTGCTTAATTATTCAGACAAACAAGTTTCTTCTTGTTTGTAATTTGTCTTCACTGAGTCATAAAAATGCAAATGAGTGTTATTTGGAAGCTGCTCTGGATGGCATCTTTCTGACTTTAATCTGCTATAATTCCCATCTGAAGTGAAAGCAGCAAGCCCTCACTGTGATTATTGCTTTGCCATGAGCTTGTGTCAGCCTCCTCGTGAGCTCCAGCCAACATATCAGAGTCCCTCTACCCTAAAACCTGTTAGTACCAGCTGCAGTCATTACCCCAACTCCTCCCTTGGCAGACAAGGACCACTCCCTTCTCATATCCTTGTTAGCCAGCAGGGACAGATGTTCATTACAAGCCCATTTCCTCCTTCCAATATTATATCTATTAGCAATGAGGCATAGTCGTTTCAGTTTTTTCTTAAGATGTTGCTATTGCTTTGTGTTGTAAAAAATGAGGTTTACAGACACCTGCTGGCAGATGGGGGGTTAGGATAATATTCAAGGAAAATTTAGCTATTAGATAATGGGTGGCTTTGAAATGTTAAAATTCTTTAGTAGCCTCTACCCTGGTACTCGGGATGATAAACTGATTTTATCAATTTAGAATAATTTCATAAGAAAAAGGAGGGTGTATGCAGTTCTTAAGAAAAAAAAATCATAGTAACAACTCATCATTATAACTTTTCTTTAAGGATTCTCTTTTTGAATTCAGGTGAACAAATATAATATGGTAAGAGAGACCATGGAGAGCGACTTTCGACTGGCTCCAAGAAGATTCTGGCAAATCGTCACGCGCCTCAGGAGGGGAAAGCAGTCCTCCACCAAAACGATGTACAGTGGACGGTGTGCTCTTGACCTCTACTGGGGATGTTGTTGAGCGTTGGATGGAATACTTCAAGGATCTTCTCAATCCCACCAACACGTCTCCCATGGAGGAAGATGAGTCTGGGGCTCTGGGATAGGGGTCTTCTATTACTGGGGCTGAGGTGGCCAAGGTAGTTAAGAAGCTGCATAGTGGCAGGGCTCTGGGGGTGGATGAGATCCACCCTGAGTTCCTTAAGGCTTTGGATGTTGTAGGGCTGCCCTGGTTGACACATCTTTGCAACATTGTGTGGACATTGGGGGAAGTACCTTTGGATTGGCAGACTGGGGTGGTGGTTCCCCTTTTTAAGAAGGAGGATGGGAGGGTGTGTTCCAGTTACAGGGGACTCACACTCCTCAGCCTCCCTGGTAAGGTCTATTGTTCTGTGTCAGAAAAGGGTGGAATGCTCTAAACGGGTTGAGGATGAAGTTCTGCCTCAAGTGGAGGAGTTTAGGTATCTTGGGGTCTTGTTCACGAGTGAGGGGCAAATGGAGTCGGAGATTGACAGACGAATTGGTGTGTCATCTGCAGTAATGTGGGCTCTGTACTGGTCCGTTGTGGTGAAGAGGGAGTTGAGCCAAAAGGCAAGACTCTCTGTTTATAGGTCAATCTTTGTTCCCACCCTCACCTATGAACTGTGGGTAGTGACCAAAAGAATGAGACTGCGGATACAAGCGGCTGAAATGGGTTTCCTCCGTAGGGTGGCTGGGCTCTCCCTTCAAGATATGGTGAGAAGTTCAGTCATCCGGGAGGGACTCAGCATTGGGGTGTTGCTCCTTCAGATCAAGAGGAGCCAGTTGAGGTGGTACGGGCATCTAATGAGGATGCCTCCTGGACGCCTCCCTTGAGAGGTGTTCTGGGTCTGCCCCGGGGCCTCCTTTCGGTCGGACATGCCCAGAACACACTTGAGAGATTATGTTTCTCGGCTGGCCTGGGAACGCCTCGGCGTTCCCTCAGAAGAGCTGGAGGAGGTGGCTGGGCATCTGGACTTCCCAGCTGCCCCCACAACCTGACAGGATAAGCGGAAGTTAATGGATGGATGGATGAAAATACGATATATGATTTAATGTGACATAAATATAACGTGTTGATTTAGACTTCATACCATTTTCCAATTATTCACAGTGCCTGGTAAATCTCTGATCCATGGAAGCTTGATATCCAAAGCAAACATGTATGCTGAAAGCATGATTTTCCAGTGCTTTGGCAATGTTTTACTAACTGAACATCCTGGATATCCACATCTCTGTTGGAGCTTGAGCCTTCTACTAATCTATTCTGAATAACCACAAAACTTCAGTTGTATCAAAAGTCAGATTGATGAAAGTGCTGGCTTTAAATAAGAACAGATGAGCTTAATGCTGCCTCTTAAACCAATAATGTTTCTAGTTTAGTTATTTATTTATTTACATTGTGTTTTGTATTTTAGTATTTATCTTATTATTGTAATTGTTCCATTGTATAGGGCACTTTTATCATTCTTGCTGTTTTTAATCTGTACAGAACTTTGGTCAACTTTGGTTGTTTTAAAATGTGCTCTATATATAAAGTTTGAGTTGAGATGGGTTGAGTTGAACCAGCTTCAGACAACATGACCTTCAGAGTGTGCAGATTGCCAGGCTGTTCATACTACAAGACTGGTTTGTAATCAGGAGTCTTGAAGTCATTTTGCACTTCACATTATGCAACTGATTTCTGATGGGGAAATAAAGGTCTGTATGATTTGACAGCAACTTAATCCAAAACCATGTTTTGTCAAAAACACGTGGGAAATTAGGTCTAACCGTGCACAAAACACAGGCAATGAACATACAACCTGTTTGTGCCATGATTTGTCCAGAATTCAAATAAAAAAGAGAAGACAAAGAACATCGATACAAAAATGAAAAAAAAAACTATCTCTTGGCAGAGGTAGTCTGTGTAACAGAGAAGGTTGAAGGTTTAAAAAAATCTTTTTATGTTCTATGGTGCATTACATGTGTCGACCAGTTGCTTTGTGATTTTCATCTTTAGGATTCCTATTCTCATGGTGCCCTCATCTGAGCCTTGCTTTCTCATTGGCTGTAGGATTCTCCCAGTGGCTCCAGATATGGCTTAGGTTGTTTGTATGAGTGTAGGCCATCTGCAATGGCTTGGTTACTCAATGGCTAGAATCTTTGACAAGGTTTTGAGTTGTTCATGCATAGCAATCACGTGCTGATTCCTCTTGCCTGCTGATTTCTCAATTAAGCGTAACATCGTGTCGAGAAAAGTGCTATAAGTAGGTGAAGCACTGAAATGATGGCATATAAAAAAAAGTAATGTTGCATTACTAATTGTAGACAAAAAAAGATGACCAAGACATTATTTGGCCAAATAGAAAGAAGAAGAAAGTGAGCATGCTAGCCTTCTAATAAGAATGCATTTTGTCTTCAAATTGTTTGAATCCCTTTTTCACACAGACATAACAGCTACATATACTATTTGCCATCCAAAAATTTCACATAGCCGTCTTCATAATGAATACAGGACCTTTGTGAGTTTCTTTATCATCATTTCAGCTGGCTCTGCGCATTTTAAAAGCTGGCCATCTGACACATGGGATTAAACTTTCTTCCAGAAACATGGAGTTTTGGCACCACCACATTGGCTTCATTTCAGCCCCTGAGGATGCTGTTTATTCTAGTTTCAACTTATTGTTGGGTGTCTTCCCAAGACAAACACACCCAGGGTGTAATTTCTAATGAGTGAGTTGATGTGTTTTCCCCTTTTTATTGGAGTAATTTCCAGGCATTCCTGATAAAAATCATTTGTGCAACAGAGAAGGTTGAAGGTTGTATAAAATCTTTTTATGAAAAATTTTTATGTTGTATACAAAAAAGTTGCATGGTTGGGAAAATACATGTGCCATACAACATGGCACATGTATTTTCCCAACCATCAATGCAATTTTTTAGCCCAAAACAATAAAACAATATCAAGATCATGTTTAGATCAGAGGTCTCAAAATACTTCGCTCTGCAAGTTTTTTCTTTAAAGTATGTGATATGTTTGGGTCAAAATAAATTTATGATTGATTCTCAGAAGCACTGCGACTTGTTGACAGTATGACACTGTCTATCTGACAATCTGTGTGCATACTTATATGTATATATTATATGTATATACATACATACATACAATGAACAAATGCCTCATAACTATGTTTTGTCTTGTTTCCACTGATAAAATATAACAGAGCATAGGTTCGATAATGCAATGAAGGGCCAGTGGAGCAAGAAGTCACTCAGCTCTGATAATGCCTTCAAACACATCAATCAACAGAAGGATCCAGTAAACCAAAGCAAGGGGACTTGGGGGTGAGATGGTGGGACTAGTGTTCCTCTCAGAGAGAAGGCCCTTGTTCCTGGAAAGCTGATGAGAGCTAATCTGCTGACAGAGGGCCTTCACCTAGAGGAAGACGCTATTGTACATGGGAGCTCTTCATCAAAGATGAGTCACTTCCTCTGAATAATGTTTCATTGAGAGCTTCCAGCAGTGTTCTGTATAATCATTTTACATCAGATACTGCTGCACAGCTAATCTTGTGCATGTGTCAGAGAGACTGACTTTATATAAATGCCTCATTTATACATAAATTATCTATTTATTCCTTCACCCAGGGAAAGTGTGTGTGTTGCGTGTGTTATTATTGCCATTTAATAGTTTGCTTATCTACTGTACCTGAAAATTATCCAACCAGATTTCATAAACTATAGTGGACAGTTGGAGCATAAGCAAAGCAAGAACCCGTAGTATTTTGTTGGAGATGGAAATCACTTTAATAAAATTATAAGGTTTTCTGGCTGTGGAAAAGGTTTCCGCTCTTGTATTTTAAGTATTATTGGTGTCAGTGCATAGCTATCTTGCTGAAACAGCATCCAAAAAGTCATCCTGCTTATCAAATCAATTTTAAGCACCTGACAGTTGAAGTTATTCAGCCCTCTTTTTTCAAAGCCTCCTGCAAACTTAAAATGACTGTCAGAGAGCACTGAACTTGGAAAATAAACCCCATCTAAAACAAAGTATTATCTTTACTATTGGCACATGGCATTATTTCAACACCAGAGTGAGGGCTGTGCAAAGAAATAACTGACTTTTGCTAAAATTGCTAAGTACAGTATTGGCCATGGCAGACCATTCAGTCTGAGCTTTTCCTGTTCTCTGTGTCTTTAAACTTTGAACCCTGTTTCTTTGAGCCTGGTTATTGTGTTATGGGATCTTTATTGTGGTGTTAATGTGGTTTGTTCTTTTATATGAATCCTCTTTTTAGCTCATTTTGTTGCCTATCTAGACCAGGATTCTCACAGAACAGATTTTGCTTCCCAATGGGACCTTTGTGACCAAATAAAGAATAAAAACATCAAAGAAAAAATGGTCCCATGCATAGTTAAGTCACCAAAATTCTCCTTTTTTTGAAGGAATAAGAATAAGGATGTCGAATGTGTCTCTTCAAATTCTTTTCTAACCCATATATTTTTCTTTTTCTTTTGGCTATTTTATTATTATTATTGTTATTATTATTATTGTTGTTGTTGTTATCATGATTATTATTATTATTATTATTATTCTAGAGTGGGTATACAATCTCAAGTGACCAAACCCACTTATTTTCAAAGAAAAATACAAATCATTGCTTTGTAACAATTTATCCAATACATTAAAAACAGCACCCATCGTCACAGTTTATTTAATTATATGATTGGATCAATTCAATTCACAATCTTTTTACTCGGAAGATATTCACTGAATGTGAACGTTTTCATGATTTTCATCTAGTTCTTGACTAATGGTCATTCATTTGAAAAATGAAAAGATGTCATACAGATTACACTTCGAAAGTGAATTATTTAAATTGCAAAACTAAATTAATTTTCTTCTACAGTTCAGTGCCAACTTCAATAGTTTTTATGTCTGTATGCTTCAAGCAGTGAATTCCGTACATCTCAGCATCAACATTTACAGAAGGTGATCAGACTGAAGCAGCAGTTGGAGTCTATTAGCAAGCTAGGAATTTTGTTGGATGCAAAATAAATGTCTACTATATGAGCAAATTCACTTGTAGTTGTATCACGCCCTCAATTTTCTTTTATAGCGGCAAACAGTGGAGACTTACTGAAGTTACAGTCACATCCTAGATTTATTCAAATGTTATTACAACATCTTTAACCAGATCATTTTAGTAGATAAAAGTACTTCTATTCTCAGCCTCTGCCACCTTCATACAAACCTATTTCCTCCATTCGCTGTCCCGATAAGCAAACACTGAGGGATCATAAACAAGTAGGAAGCCTTCAACTGCTACCATCAGCTTCTCATCTATGGTTTAATAAGGACACCAAGTTTTCACACACTCCTTCCAGATACTACCACTAATGTAACAGACAAAAGAAGAAACTTCCTGTAGAATGAAATAAACACAGAAAACAGTGTCTACTTTGATTGAATAACGCCCTCTAGTTGGACACGGTCATTTGCATCAAGCTGGGAAGCGCTCAACTTTTTTGACACACTGCCTAGACACTCTGGCCACCTTGGGATCTATGCAATGAGAGGAGGCATGCGTAATGGACACCGGCCATTAGGATCTGAGCAAATTTGAGAAAAATGAAATTGGGGTGGCAAAAGTGCCATGTATAAAAATATGGCAAGTGCTTATACATTTGATCTACAAAAGAGGTCCAAGGACAGCCAAACCTGAACAATAGGTTTGTGGTGATCAAAATCACATGGTGGTAAAATCAGAACAGGTTAGCCAGATTGGCCAGCGTTCACAGAAGAAATGCTTCTTTGATGCATCGCAGACTGCTGGTTGTGGTGCTGGAGTGTTCATCTTGACACTTGTCCAAAACAGAATGCACTTCCAGACTGTCAGAGCTGCATCATTGAGCAACTGAAAAATGCGACTTCATCTGTCTTTTGAAAAATTTGGATGACAGGCTGCATAAATTACTTTTGGAAAAAATAAGACAGCAAGACGGCACTGCAAAAAGAAGGTGTGCAGGCAGAGGTGGTTTGATGCACCAGGGAATCAGTCAATAGCCCACCTGATTCAAGTTACAATTAGTCAGAAAAAGTAATACATTTCTGTGATATCTAATGTTTTGAGCACTCATCTACTATGCCCAGTACTCTTGAAGTTTATTTTATTCATCATTCACCTCTGAGTTGTTCTTAAACAACTGTAACATATATAGCGTGTGCTAAATAGCTGGAACAGGGCAAAGCTGTAAATGATTGGATGGAGAGGAGCTCACTAAATGGCTTTATAAACTGTCAACCTCCATAAACTGGGAATGACAATTTATAAAGCCAGAAAAGAAATTAAGAGGATATGCTGCCAACAATGTACAACTCTTGTTGTTATGGTACTTGGATAGATGCCATTTTTAATATTGTACCTATCAGGACTGATTCACTTTTACATCATTCTTTCACACAATTTAACCTTCACTGAAGCATTTGTTTAGGTCATAACAAGAAAATTCAAACATAAAATAAGTGACGGCTTATAAAGATGAGTATTTACAGCATAGTATATTTTCAAACACAGCTACCCATATCTGACTGAACGGCTGGTTTGCTGCTGGTAATTGCTGCTTTTCTGGCATTTGATCAGCCCATCTGTTGCTGATGATTGGAGCATGTGGTCTGGTATTCAAACACACACACACACACACACATACACAGGGGTATATGAAAAGAGGCCCACAAACATGAGCGCATACAAACACATAGCTAACATTTGTCTAAAATGCACAAATACAAACATGTGCACACATGTCAGAATAAACAGGTGTCAGCACACATTGTATCTGTTCCTTTTCATCCATATCCTATAAAAATCCACATAAGTTATGTCAAGCTATAGTTTTTTTTTCAGTTTTATTTTTTTTGTTTGTTTTTTAGTTTGTTCAGTTTCTTTAAGTCACTGGCTCTGATGCTGCTCTCCCTACAGCTGACTGCAGACAGGATTGCACTCTCCACAACAGAGTTGTAGAAGATGTGTGACATCTTGCTGCAAACGCTGAAGGATTTAAGCCTTCTTAAGAAGTAAATTTGCTCTGTCCCTTCTTATAAATAACAGTGTT
>JBAMYA010046428.1:0-11028 GCA_037176975.1 Arrhamphus sclerolepis | reverse complement strand
ATAATGCATTATAATACTCCAGCCTAGACGTGACACAGAAATGGGTTAATTTCTTTGCATCCTCTTCAGTCGGGATGTTCCTAATTTTCCTGATATTATGCAAATGAAAAAAAAGCTGACTGTGTGATCTGTCTCCACATGAGACTTAAAAGACAAATCTTCATCAAAAATGACACTAAGGATGCTAACAATAGAGCTAGAACCTAAGGTAATGCGATCTAAATTAACTGTACAGCTCAAGATCCCAATTACAATACCTTTAGTTTTATCTGATTTAAGAAACAGGAATTTTTTTAGCCCTCCAGGTCTTGACATCTTTAATGCATGTGTCTAATAAGGCTGATTAGCTTTATACGCTAAATAGCTAAGTATTATCTCCATAGCAATGAAAATTTATCTTATGCTTCCTTATGATGTTTTTAAAGGAAGCATGCATAAAGAAGACAGTGTGGGTCCAAGAACAGAACCCTGTGGAACTTGACAGCTGACCCTATTTAGACTTGAACAATCATTATTTACATGGACAAACTGAAATTGATCTGATAAATATGATTTGAACCATTTTAATGCTGTTCTTCTAAGTCTAATCAGCTGCTCTAATCTGTTAGGAAGAATCTTATGGTTGATGGTGTCAGATGCTGTGCTGAGATCCAAGAGGACAAAAATAGATACAGAACAGATACAGATATACTGTCAGAAGACATGAGAAGGTCATTAGCAGCTTTGGTTTGTTAGTTTGCTAGCCTCGTACAGGCTGTCTGTAAAGATCGTACAGTAGTGTGAACCCAAAATTGATTGACCCAAAAACAGCGATATGAAAAAAAATGATTGAGGGAATAATTAATACTTGGAAGAGTTTGAACCCGCTGAGGAAGACAACAAAGGAAACAGAAATCAAATAACATCAGATCAAATTGGGTAGAGGACTGATAGGATTTCTGCATGTCACTGATAGAAATAAAATCATTTAAAATCACAGGAAATAAAATAGTGGCAACACCACTTGTTTTATTACAGTCATTTGTTTATTTATTAAGAACCTAAATCCAGAATACAAGAAACCAAAACCCAAAAATCTGAGAACCAAAACCCAGAATTTGCTGTTATGGGCTACATGGTCCCTGTTCAAATGAAGCCAGAGTCAAATTAGTTTAGAGTGAGACGTGGGGGCTGTCAGGACTGATCTTTGCCATAATTCTGCTCAGAACTTTTTAAACAAAATTTCTAGGACCTGAAAGTGGATAAGAGGAGGTTGGTACATGGTTGGAATTATAGATAAAATAAATTACAAAAAACAGAGGAACACTTTTCTAAACAAATCATAAATCAAATAAATAAATAATACAGAAACACTTAAAATAATCATAAATAATAAAATAAATTACAAAAACATAGAAACACTCAACCAGGAACGGCTCGATCACCCTTCTAACCTGACTGAAACTATCGAAAACAGTAATGTATGTATTTATGTCTGGATGATTGACAGCTAACTGTGGTTAATGGCTAGCTTCACCTTGGCCTGTGGGTTCTGAGCTGCTGGTTCTGGTTCTCAACTGGTTGGCTCATTCACATCCATCGACCCAAGAACCTTCAGAGTTAATGTTGAAGGTCAACCATGATGGAAATGTTTTTTATTGGATTAAACCTGCAGGTTTTCCCATGTGGTCTTTGGGTCACCTGCCCCCAGTGCCAGGAGTCCTCGTTAAGAGGGGGGGTGCTCTTTAGAAAGGGGGCTGGTTGAAGTGAACGAGTCAGAATCAGGCCTGGAGGTTCTGACAGATCCAGGTTTGATGATGACATCAGCGTTGATGCTAAGGTTTGTTTGATTCATATGCTGCATGTCCTCGTTGTCCTGTTGAAAATGTAAATGAGCAATATATCGATCCATGGTATCGTCGCGTACGCTCCAGTCTGAGCGTGTGCAGGCGTGTGCACATTTACACGCGTGTTTGTGGCTCGCCGGCATGAAGAGTCCATTAACATCCAAACATCCAGAGGTGATCTGCTGCTGACTCAGGGTCCACAGAAGGAAGTGATTCCTGAAGGACAGTCGGCCCCCGGGAGTGAAGGATTGTGGGATCTGGCCCCCTCCACCCCCCACAGGAGCTCTGAGGAGGAAAACTGCTGATCTGAGACATCAGGAGGAAACCGCAGGAGTAGGTCAAGGAGACAGGTAAGATGATTAACGGTAATGCTTTTAACGTGTGAAAGGAGAGCTGCAGGAACGAGTGAGACGACAAAAAAGGAAGATGTCACAGATTCTATTAAAAGACCTAAAAAACCTCAGTGACGCCCCAAAAGAGCACTTGTGAACAATACGAAACAATACAGTCTACAAATCTGAATGAATCTAACCAGAACCCAGAATCAGAGAACCGAAACCCAGAATCTGAGAACCGAAACCCAGAATCTGAGAACTGAAACCCAGAATCTGAGAACCAAAACCCAGAATCTGAGAACCGAAACCCAGAATCTGAGAACCGAAACCCAGAATCTGAGAACCGAAACCCAGAATCTGAGAACTGAAACCCAGAATCTGAGAACCGAAACCCAGAATCTGAGAACTAAAACCCAGAATCTGAGAACTGAAACCCAGAATCTGAGAACCAAAACCCAGAAACTGAGAACTGAAACCCAGAATCAGAGAGCCAAAACCCAGAATCTGAGAACCAAAACCCAGAATCTGAGAACTGAAACCCAGAATTTGAGGACTGAAACCCAGAATCTGAGAACCGAAACCCAGAATCTGAGAACCGAAACCCAGAATCTGAGAACCAAAACCCAGAATCTGAGAACGAAAACCCAGAATCTGAGAACCGAAACCCAGAATCTGAGAACTGAAACCCAGAATCTGAGAACTGAAACCCAGAATCTGAGAACTAAAACCCAGAATCTGAGAACTGAAACCCAGAATCTGAGAACTGAAACCCAGCTTCAAGAACCAAAACCCAGAATTTATAACTAATTTTATGTGAAAATCAGAACTGTGCAAATCTTTGTAATTTTTGTGAGTAAAATTCTCAATTCTACAAAATTCATGGTTTTACAAGAAAGATGTCCAGTTTTTGTCAAAAGACTTTGATTTTATAAAATACGTTGTTTTTTTTTATCGAAAGGAATTTCTTTGGACGAAAAGTTTTCAATTTTATGATAAGATCAGAATCTTGTGTCAAGTCCTGTTTTACAAAAAAATAGTAAGTTTGATATTTTACAACATGTGATGGACTGGCGACCCGTCCAGGGTTGGACCCCTGAAGTGAGCTGGCATAGGCTCCAGCAGACCCCCTGCATAGGAAATAGTGTGTATATTACAACAAAAGTCTTGATCTTGCAAAATCTTGCTTTTTTAATGAAGAAAATCAGTGTTTTTTTTTTTTTGTTTTTTTGTTTTTTTTAAATAGAAATGTTCTTTTTGGAATCAATCTGAGCCTCTTCTCAAGTACTATTTATTGTTATTTATGAGCGTAGTTTGATTTTTTTTAAAAAAAAGAAAAAAAGTTGTTGTTTGGGATTTTGTCGAGCCTCTATTCATCCAAAAGAGTCTTTAATATTTGAGTCCAAAGAAAAAGACCCCCCTCCCACACACACACACACACACAAACACACACACACACCCCGACCTGCCGATGATTGGGCGTCATGGCAGTCACTGAGGGTTTATTCTATTCTCACATTAACACATTCTGTTTTCCGTCACAGCGAAACACATAAATCTGATATAAAGAATACGATGCAACACTCCAATTTAAGTTTTTATTGCCCTGCAGATGATTCGGGCAGCATGCCATCTTTCAGTGTGCTTTTCAGGCAGTAATTGTGTCAGAGCTCAATTAATATTCATAAATCGACAGCTTCCTCCCAGAGACAGATTCTGCTTAGAGGAAGAGCTGGAGGCTCTCAGGCTCGTCTCTGGACAGCAGCTTTCCTCCAACAGCACTACAGTCAGAGCTGTTTCATCACCTATCAGAGGGACAAAGTTTCCTCCTCCGGCCACAAAATATTGAGGAAAGTCACTCAGAAATTCATCTGACGTACGTGCTTATAGAAGATTCCAGCTGTTGCTGGAGAAAAGGGAGGACGGGCATTTTGTAATATGAGCTGTGGTAGTTTAAAAATAAATAAAATATGGTTAAAAGCGATGAAATTCTAAAATCACGTCAAATCAAAAAATTACATTGTAAAACTAATCATGATTTGATCAATATTTAAAGCAATACATTCAATATATTATTGGTCTTTGGTGAAGATAAGGTTAAAATCTAAAGTCTAAGTCTGAATAAGAATAAAACCCAGCTGGGCTTTACAAGTGGGACAATTCTGGACTAAACTCGCAAACAGTGAAGATTCCTGGTTCAGTTCTGACCCAGTTCTGGGCCATGGTCCAGTTCTTTTAATTTTTTTTTTTCTTCATCCCATGATTTTGTAACCACTTTTATCACCCAGTGCTCACGACATTCCAGTCATGGCATTTCTCTCCTCCTGCATTGCTCTCCGTCAGAGGGATGGGTCCATGGATCCCTGCAGCAGTGACGGAGAGCAATGCCCAGGATGCTCTCCCTCTGTGTCCAACGCTCTGGTCCTAAGAGCAATGCCCAGGATGCTCTCCCTCTGTGTCCAACGCTCTGGTCCTGAGAGCAATGCCCAGGATGCTCTCCCTCTGTGTCCAACGCTCTGGTCCTGAGAGCAATGCCCAGGACCACTGCATGCACTGCAATGCACTGAGCTCAAGACTCCGTCTTAACTTCAGGTGTGAGCAGGCCCTTCTTTTCACCCAACGGGAGGGGTTTCCCCAGCTGGACGTACCGCGTGGAAGGATCATGTTATTGCAGCCGGATCCTCCCTGCTTCTAGCTGTGAGTCGACTACCACCGTGCCCCCTTATGGTCCAGTTCTGAGCCAGTTTTGGCTCCTGGTCCAGTTCGAGGCTTCTGTTCAGGAGAAGTTAATATTTCTGTCACATGATCGAGTTTCAACTCACACTGGTTTAGACACACATCATGACTCCTCCACTACTGTGTCTCACAGCTGGCTTCTTCCAAATGTGATTCTGGTTCTGGTTAGCATAAGCTGAGTCAGCAAAGCTAAAATGGTGAGGCACGGTGGAGGCGGTATCATGATCTTTATTTACCCAAATATCTTCCAGGATGATGTCAGGGCAATATTCTGTAATGAGTTAAAACTGCTTCAAACTTTATTCACAAAAGGTTAATAAAAAGAAATAAAATACACAAAACTGGACTTTTTATCAACTTATATGTAAAAAGGGTTAAAAAAAAAAAAAAAGTAAATAAACAGGATTCCACATTTCATTTATTTTTATCTAATAAGAGTAAAAATACAGGTTATACATGTCTCCTGCAGAAACAGAGGTTAAAAAGGAAAATAAATAAATAAATTTATTCGTTAACAGGAAGCTCATTCCCAGTGTCCTGGAGTCCTGGTGTCCTGATGTCCTTGAGTCTTGGAGTCCTGATGTCCTGGTATCCTCTAGTCCTGATGTCTTGATGTGCCCTGGAGCCCTGGTGTCCTGGAGTCCTTCATGGGGGTGTGGTCCGTAAGCAGGGGACACTGCTGAGGAATGTTTGAGACAGTGAAGTTAGAATCAGCAGAATTCTGAAAGATCTGGAAACACGAGAGCAAGTATGTACCCAGAGATGACGTTGGATCTAAAGACTGGGACAAGGAAGGAAAGGTCAGAGGTCAGGCACAGCAGAGATGAGATACCACTATTGTAAAAAAACACCTCTGGGATTCCAGGTGGCAAAGAACATCTGTAAGTCATTTATCTACCAGGCCCATCTGGGTTAAGTGTGCTAAAGAGCGGGCCAGTCTGGGTTAAAAGTGGGCTAAAGAGAGTACCAGTCTGGGTTAAAAGTGGGCTTAAGAGTGTGCCAGTCTGGGTTGAAAGTGGGCTAAATAGTGGGCCAGTCTGGGTTGAAAGTGGGCTAAATAGTGGGCCAGTCTGGGTTGAAAGTGGGCTAAAGAGTGTGCCAGTCTGGGTTGAAAGTGGGCTAAATAGTGGGCCAGTCTGGGTTGAAAGTAGCTCAGAAACAGTGGTGGCTGAACAATCAAAGATGGCTACCACAGATATCAACAGTGATTGATGGCCTGTCGCCGCCTCTTCATTCTCTGTCAGCTAGCCGACCAATTGGAACACAACATGAAATAATGTAAACATCAGCACAGTAGCCTAGCAAAAACAGCGCCAGATACAATGGAGAAATGGGTAGAAAAATGTGATTTGTTTTATTTTCTTTTCAAAGCACTCCAGCACCACTACGACAACACTAACTTTAGAATCAAAAAAGTGCATTAGCATGTTAGCATCCATCCATCCATCTTCTTCCGCTTATCCGTAACCGGGTCGCAGGGGCAGTAGCCAGAGCAGGGACGCCCAGAATTCCCTCTCTCCAGACACCTCCTCTAGCTCTTCCGGGAGGACCCCAAGGTGTTCCCAGGCCAGCCGAGTGACAGTCGCCCCAGCGTGTCCTGGGTCTTCCTCTGGGTCTCCTCCCAGTGGGACATGCCTGGAACACCGATCTGTCTGTCAATCTCCCGCTCCATTCTCCCCTCACTCGTGAACAAGACCCCAAGATACCTAAACTCCTCCACTTGAGGCAAAACCTCATCCCCAACCCAGAGAGAGTATTCTACCCTTTTCCGACATAGGACCATGGTTTTGGATTTGGAGGTGCTGATTCTCATCTCAGCCGCTTCACATTCGGTTGCAAACTGCTCCAGCGAGAGTTGGAGGTCCCCTCCCAATGAAGCCAACAGGACCACAAGAGCAAAGAGGCAATCCTGAGGTCATCAAAGTGGAACCCCACCACCCCCCAGCTGCACCTAGAAAATCTGTCCATAAAAGTTATGAACAGAATTGGTGAGAAAGGGCAGCCCTGGCGAAGTCCAGCTCGCACCAGAAAAGAATCCAACCTACAACCGGCAATGCAGACCAGACTCTTGTGCCGCCTGTACAGGGACCATGTAGCCCGTAACAGACCCCATACCCCGTACTTCTGGAGCACCTCCCACAGGACACCCCGAGGGACACGGTCAAACGCCTTCTCCAAGTCCTCAAAACACATGTGGACTGGTTGGGCAAATTCCCATGGCCCCTCAAGGACCCTACTGAGGATATAGAGTTGGTCCAGTGTTCCACGGCCAGGCCAGAACCCCGCATTGGTCCTCTTGAATCCAAGGTTCGACCATCAACAGGACTCTCTTCTCCAGCACCCCTGCATAGACCTTACCAGGGAGGCTGAGGAGTGTGATTCCCCTGTAATTGGATCACACCTTCTGGTCCCCCTTATTAAAAAGGGGAACCACCTCCCCGGTCTACCAAGGTACTTCCCCCGATGTTCACCACGCAGTGTTGCAGAGACATGTCAACCAGGACAGCTCTACAACATCCAAAGCCTTAAGGAACTCAGGGCAGATCTCATTCACCCTGGAGCTTCTTAACTACCTCGGCGACCTCAGCCCCAGTTATGGATGACCCCACCTCAGAGTCTCCAGACTCCACTTCCACCATGGAAGACGTGTTGGTGGGATTGAGAAGATCCTTGAAGTATTCCTTCCACCACCCGACAACATCCCCAGTTGAGGTCAACAGCACACCACCCTCACTGTACACTGTGTTGGTGGACCACTGCTTTCCCCTCCCGGGGTGCCTGATGGTTTGCCAGAATCTTCTTGGAGCCAGTCAAAAGTCGCTCTCCATGGTCTCTCTCCGAACTCCTCCCACACCCGAGTTTTTGCCTCAGAAACTGCCAAGGCTGCAGTCCGCTCAGCCTGTTGGTACCTGTCTGCTGCCTCCGGAGTTTGACAGGCTGACAGGCTTGACAGGTGTCCACTGCCACGTTCAGGGATTGCTGCCACAACAGGCACTAACGACTTTGTGTCTACAGCTCCGGTGAGCCGCTTCAGCAACAGAGGTTCAGAACATGGCCCATTCCAACTCAATGGGGTGTGGTTAAAGCTCTGCCGGAAGGGGGGGGTTAAAGATCTGTCTGACAGGTTCTTCTGTCAGACGTTCCCAGCAGACCCTCATGATACGTTTGGTCTGACTGGCATTTTCCCCGCCACCTGATCCAGCTCACCACCAGGTAGTGATCAGTTGACAGCTCAGCTCCTCTCTTCACCCGAGTGTCCTGAACATCATCGAGCTGCAACAAAGAGTGTCCTGGTGCCACGTGCACTGATGGACACTCTGATGTTCGAAAACGGTGTTTGTTATGGACAAACTGTGACTAGCACAGAAGTCAAATAACAAAACACCACTCGGGTTCAGATCAGGGAGGCCGTTCCTCCTAATCGGACCCTTCCAAGTCACACTGTTGCTACCCATGTGGGCGCTGAAGTCCTCCAGCAGAACAAGGGGGGCTACTTTAGGGGCCCTTTTCAGTACACCCATCAGGGACTCCATGAAGGCTGGGTACTCTGACCTGCTGTTTGGTGCATGCGCACAAACAACAGTCAGGACCTGTTCCCCGACCTAAAGGCACAGGGAAGCTGTCCTCTACCATCCCCACCCACCGGGGAAAACTCCAACACACATGTCCTGAGCCGGGGGGCTATAAGTAAGTCCACTACTGCTCAGCGCCGTTCATCATGGGCAACTCCAGAGTGGAACAAGGTTCAACCCCTCTCAAGGAGATTGGTTTCAGAACCCAGACTGTGCTTTGAGGTGAGCCCAACTATATCTAGCCGGTACCTCTCAACCTCACGCACAAGCTCAGGCTCGTCCTCCACCAGAGAGGTGACATTCCATGTCCCGACAGCCAGAGTCAACAACCAAGGGTCAGTGCGCTGAGGCCCCCGCCTTTGACCACTGCAAGTCCCACATTGCACCTGACTCCCATGGCTTCTCCTGCACGTGGTAGGCCTGCAGGACTCATGTCTCTTATACGGGCCAGACTCCATGGGAAAAGGTCTGGCCACCAGGTACTGGCAAACAAGCCCCTCCCCCAGGCCTGGCTCCAGGGTGTGACCCCAGTATTCCTGACCCGGGTGAGGGACACCATGCTCCTTGTTGTCATCTCTTCATAGGAGTCGTTGGAATCGCTCTTAGTCTGGACCGTCCCCCAGGACCAATTTGCCTTGGAAGAGGCAGGTGTCTTGCTCACCTGCCCACCCCCGAGCTGTCACCCTGTCAAACATATAAGAATAGAGGAATCTGTCAGAAAAGAAGAGAGGAACTCCTATAATAAATGATTATTGATTGATTGTTGGCAGTCTTACATTAAGTTGAAAATCAATGGACTGGACGAAGAGGAGGACTTGACTGGAGACCATAGTTTCTTGTTTTTTTTGTTTTTTTTTTACACAAACCTGAGCATTGGGCTTCTGATCACTGCACATCACTCCTGCAGGTGTTTATGCCAGGCAGAGACAACGTGAAATGCGTTGCTGCTGTAAAATCGACTTCTTCCCATCTGCTTTCGACTAGTTTTGCCTGAAGCCAGGATCCTGATGTCTGGCACAAAAAACTGAATCGAAAAACTGAATCTGAATGGAGAGAAGTGAGAATAAATGAGGGAGCTGAATTTTTCATACACATTCAAACCAATAGATTCAATTTCAAATGAGTTCATTCAGATTTAGATTTTAAAAGCAATTATTCAAACCAATCAATTAAAGCTCAAATTGAATGATTCACATTCGGATATAAAGAATTCAAATTCACTTTCTAGTGGTACAAAATGTATCCCATAAACCAGTCCTTTAATGGTAACCGTGGTGATGGATGAAACAAAGTTTGACACCTAGGACTTTAAACTAGTTAATGTGTCAGGCTTAAGAAAAGAAAGAAATTCAGCAGGACTTTGCCAGTCTGTCCACGTGTTGACTTTTTTTTTCTTAACTGCGGATGTAACCTGCTTGAAGATGGGTTTTATCTGAAAGGACGATCAAAGCTTTGATCTGCCGTCTTCTGCTCGGAGATAATACAGCAGAAGAAAAAGCCGAATCAAGTGGAAAGGACAAGAGAAGATCTGAGGCTTTACAGACTGGAGGAAGTTCATATCCGTGTCTTCTTATTCTCGCCAGCGCCACGCTGGACCGGCGACACGCAGCCGAACAAAGAGGGATTGTGGGATGGGGGGGGGGGCAAAAAAGGAAAAAAAAAAAACAAATGACAGCACGCCAGCTTGGTCTCACACGGCTGTCAAACAGAAATCCTTCCAGTCCAAAAAGAGTAGAAGAGTTAGCATAATCCCCCAGAACTCTCACACATGCTTGAGTCCAGAGACGGGAAGAAAAAGAGTAAAACATGACTTCTCTGCAGTGAAACATCCAGAAGTCTGAACTGAGGCCTTCAGCTAACACCTCTGGATTCATGGAGGGATTAATGAAGGGGACCCCAGGGGACGAGGGGCCTCTGAGACACAAAGTGACAGTGAGATGACTACAAAGCCTACAAATGTAGTGTTTTAGTCTCTTTGGACTGGAGAGGTGGGGTGGTGGTGTCTCCAGGGGTCCGGTGAGGCATTTCTGTCTGCAATGTTTTCTTTTTAAAACAATGTGATTTGCAAGAAAATGTTTAATACAAAAGTACATTTTTTTCATGAAGGTCACTATTTCTGTGAAATTTGAGATTTTTTTTAATGAAAATAAATGTGAATTTGTGAAATTGCGAATTATATTAAAAAGTCAATTATTTTAAAATTTGAAGTTATTAGATAGTGATTGTGATTTTATCAGAAAAGCCTCAATTTTGTGATAAAAGTTGCAATTTTTTTTAATTTCTGAATTTTTGACAAAATTATCTTTTTTTACACAACAAAAGTAATTTTAAGCTAAAATGTCACAGTTGAGTGATATGTCTTTTTTCTTTTTTAAACAATAAGAACATTTTTTAAAATTTGTGAAAAAAATTTTTTTTTTCCAAAAAACTGCATATACAGGACTGTCTCAGAAAATTAGAATATTGTGATAAAGTTCTTTATTTGCTGTAATGCAATTAAAAAACATGAAATGTCATACATTCTGGATTCATTACAAATCAACTGAAATATTGCAAGCCTTT
>JBAMYA010046427.1:0-11028 GCA_037176975.1 Arrhamphus sclerolepis | reverse complement strand
TGTAAAATTCTGCTGGGAAGCCATCTGGACCTGGAGCTTTATTATTGGGCATCTGTTGGAGACCTTCATGGAGTTCTCCTATTGAGAGAGGTGAATCTAAATTCAAAACCTGCTCCTGATGTAATTTTGGCAGGCTGATATTTCTGAGAAACTGGTCGATGGTTTGGTCTGGTGGGTCAATTTGCGATGAATATAATTTACAGTAAAAATCCCTGAAGACTGTATTTATTTTACAGGGATCATGGGTGGTATTCCCTGATGGATCCTTAATGGATGCTATAGTTGTTTTTTCCCTGTTTACTTTTAATTGATTAGCTAGATATCTCCCTGATTGGCATATTCAAAGTTCTATAAATGAAGTCTAGGGTAGTCAACTACCCTTCAGTGTTCAGAAGAAGTCAAAATTAAACTAAAACTCACCATTATCTACTTCATCATTGCCGTTCAGTGTTTAATGACGCATAGAAACAATATTATCTAAATATTTGTCAGTGTTATGGTGTACATGGGAGAAAAGTACTGATGTCACATACACTCCTACAGCTGACCCAGGTCCACTCCTGTGTCCCTCCTCTGTCTCTCTGCCCCCATTTCCTACTTTCAATTTAGGCCAGTGGAGCCACAGACTCTTAGAAATAAAAATAAATTCAGTAAAAAGTCTCAGTCTCCAGCCCTGCACAGGCTCCATCTCTTACCGTCATCGTCATCCTGGTTCATGATGTCATAAACCACTCCCAGAACGCTGCTCACCACGTCTGGCAGGTCAGAGGGCACAGCTATGTTGACCTCGGTCTTCAGGAGGTCACACTGAGCGGTCGCAGAATGAAGGACGGTTAGTAGAGCTGTGGAGGTGGATGACGGGGACAAGATGGCTGAACATGCCACCCCGCCATCGGTCACCTCAGCACGCTGCAGGAACAAGAGGAACACTGGTGATCAGTACCTGCACCGGGGATTTAAAACTAACAGAAACAGCAGGTATTCCTGTATGGTTGCAGCTATGTGGAGGTTGGAAGGTTCTCAATAGTCCAGACAATCCAGAGGACATTCTAATAGACATTTCCACCATCTCATCACTGTACAAATCACAGATTCTTATGTCTATGTAGTGAAAACATGTGTAAAAGTCTAAGCATTATTTATTTCTTATTTGTTTATGTTGACTGCAGAAAATGAACAAGATGTGGCTAGTGAAATCAGTTATCACCATCATCTTATAATTAACATTCAAACTTCTAGTTTGTTTCCTTACTTGCGCTATTTGTATGCTACTTTCACTACAAATCTTAATGTTTTTCTTTTCATCTCTCAAAGCCCATGAGATAAACCAATGTTTATTTAACACTCCTAAAATATTTGGGTCAACAAGGTACCTTATACTAATTCTGGTCAGATCTTTCCAGTTAACCTCATTTCAAGTGTGTCTACTGCTGGCAGAGCTGAAAGGAGGACTGTCACAGGTTGGTGAAGCCTTTTTCTCCCCTTCTTTTTTCCAGCTCTGGCAGCGCTCCTCTCACGTTAGTGGTTAATGGTCTGGCTAGTCAACATGGAGATGATCCAAAGTGGAAGCCTTTGGACCGGAGGATCCAGCTGCTGCCAGAGGTGAAGCTGCTGAGCTGTTAACCCATTTTGTTTTGTTTAATTCAGGAAGCTCTAAAAAGTGTAATTTTGGCTTTGAGCAGTAAACCAGTTTTTAAAATAAAAGAACAGGCTGTCTCCTCTAAACTATCATGTAACTAGTGTGAATGGTCATGTGACCAGATATCCTTAATTCCTATCTGCACCTCTGACAGAGACGCTTGCTTCAAACCACTACTAAAATAGTTTAATTAACAGATATAACTGAAAACTTTTGTACATATGTTTTCTTTTCAAAGGGCCTACTACTAATATACAATAAGAATTATATTCCTGCATACATCTTTTGACCATAAAAAGAGTAAACGTCACCCCCACTAGTATAACACACAGTCATGGTGTCAAAAGGTTTTGGTGGTTTATTCTATTGAAAATACAGCTTAAGACTAGGAGAGGTTTTGAACTTAAAAGAACCCCTAAGTGAGGTGTGTTACATCACAGTCATGTCTACAGCTGAAAAAGATGCATTTTAAATTGACTGTGATGTTTGTGTAAATAGGTCTAATTGATGGATCTGTGCACATTGAGACTATGTGGTTTCCGACCAGAGTGTAAAATCTAGATTTTCACGAACATAACCAACATGAAATGAAAAAATTATTACACATCATGTATTTGGGAAGGCCTAAGGATGGAAAAGCATGCAATTGTTCTGCAGAGAAAAACAGTTCCTCGTGTGCTGTGTTGGGGTTTCTCACCATGTGGAGACCAAAAGCAGACAGTTCCACTAGCAGATGCTGAAAGGCAGAGGTTCCCTGGTCCTGGAGCAGCCAGGACTCTGAGGACGTCTGCATCAGGGATGAAGCGTCCCAGTCCTGCAGCACCTCTGTCAGATGCACTTCAACGGTCTCCTGGAGGAGTCTCTGTCTCCGACACATCGGCTCCACTGCTACCATGCATCTCTGCATCGCATTTCCTGGTTCAGGGACGAGTTTGACATGTGCCTTATATTTAGATGTCTTTCTAGTTTTTCTCGTCATGTGCACTTATCGGTGGTCATTGGATCCCCAAAACTAAAACTTTGAAATCTTTCAGCTGGTCCTTCCTTCTAAAAATAATAATAATGGCATTATTTTATGGAACTGTGACTTCTAAGAGATTACAGTCAAAGATCTTTAAATAAAGTCAAACCAAATCCAACAAACATCCCATTCACCAACCTTGGCCCCACTGCAGGACTCCTCGTAGGGCAGGAAACGCCAGGCGGTGGATTCTGTCAGAGGACAGCAGGTATCCAACGCTGGACTTGAAGGTAAAGGCCTCCTGCATCCATCTTGAGTCCGACACGTAGCTGCAGCAGAGGTTCAAAAGTGCCACCAGGGGGATCACTCTTCCCCCCACCTGAGCCAGGACATCAGACAGTTTACCGGAGCCCAGGTAGTCCTCGCAGTCCAGAACCTACCACACAGCAGCAGTTTAGAAATGTTCAATACAGAATCTGGAAGATATAATTTACATTGGATTCTGGAAAACTGAAAGGACTCAGGTTTCAGGTTGGGTTTATGTCTGGAAGAACTAAAATTAAGCCAACAAGAAAATGAAAATAACATGGTCAATACTTAGTGTCCTCTTAGTGCTTCTATAGGATTTAAGAAGGTAGGATTGCAGCCAGGTGCTGTTAATAATCAGTCTGATGTTTTGGCAATTTATTGGTCTGGAGCATTCAGATGTGTGAAAATACAATACCAAGAGGGGAAGACAACAGCAATTGTGTTAGATAAGGAACTGCTGCTGCACATTATTATGGAAAGAGTTATTTAAAAAAAAAAAAAAATTCTAGGACAATATATTGATTTTATCTCCTAATTCAAATTTCTAGTTTACTGTGGTGTTTGGAAAAGCAACACTGAGTTTCATTTAATTTCCCCATCATTTTGGTATGGCCTCCATAACTCTCCCCCCAACAGGAGATAATACTGCTGATAATTATACTTCACTGATCATTTATTATTTTTGAACTGAATTTACAGAATGCTTATTTAAAATGAGTCAAGGTCTAACGTTTTCACTTTATTTATTCAACCGCCTAAAGCCGTTTTTAGTTGGCAACTTTTTTAAAGAGAATATAATAAAAATCAAACATTGAGTGTGATATTAAAATAGACATTACCCATATCACCTAGCCCTTTGTTCTAAAGACAGCTGTCAATCTTCCCATTGACTGTTGAGCAGTGGGTTTATGTCAAAAAGGATTTAGTAAATGCTTATGAAAGATTTTACAACAAAAAGTTGCTCATTTCAAAACTCATGATTTTGTAAAATCAACTGTTTTTATAACTTAATAGAAAAAATAGAAAGATTTGCAATTTTATGACTTGTAATTCTGTCAAAATGTTTAAAAAAAAAAAAAAAAAAACTACCACAAACAAACAAAAACCCTGTAATTTTAAGTAAAAAAGTTATAACTTTGTGGCATTTGTATTAGAGTGATAAAAAAAAGTCTTGACTTTTCAAAATTAGCAATTTGACAATTTTTTTTTTTTTTTTGAACAAAAGAGTCATACTTTTTTTTTATTTTTGCTTGACAAGGAAAAAAATAATATTAGTCCAAAAGACTAATTTTATAATAAAGGTTGAGATTTATGCGACATTTGATATTTTACAACAAAAAGTTCACAAAAAATGGATTATTGTGAAATTCTCCATTTCACAACAAATTTGCTTTTTAATGGAAATTTGCGATTATACAAGAAAATTTGTGGAAAAACTGATGTGGAGAGCAGCTGGTCTATGTCAAAAAGTCAGGATTTAGTATCCATCCATCCATAATCTACACCAGTTAATTCCTGTGCAGGGTCACGGGGGTTTGCTGGAGCCTATCCCAGCTCTCTTTGGGCAAAAGGCAGGGGTACACCCTGGACAGGTCACCAATCCAACGAAGGGCCATATGTAGACAACCATTCAAACTTTCACGCATACCTAAAGGCAAGAAATACCAAGTAACCTAATGTGCATGTCTTTGGACTGTGGGAGGCAGCCAGAATACCTGGAGAGAACCCACACAAGAACAGCCCCTCCACACAGAAAACCTCTTTGAAGACTTGAACCAGGAACCTTTTCACACCAAGTTCCTGTTCTCCTCCTTCTCTCTGCCCCCATTTCTTCCCTCTCCCCACGCAAAAACAAGAAAGAAAGAAAGAAAAAAAAAGTGATATTGTGAAATTCACTACTTAACAACAAAATTACCTTTTTAAATAAAAAAGTCAGTTCGTTTTTATTTACAATTATACAAGAAAACAATTTTTAGTTCAAACAGCTCAATTTTATGATAGTTGTGAATTTTGTGAAATCTGAAGCTTTGAAAAAAATTCACCTCCTTTTTTAAACCAAATAAAGATGTGAGAAATTCAACCTTTTACAACAAAATCAGCTCTTTTTTTTTAAACGGAAAATTACTTTTTTTTAAAAAAAACAATTATACAAGACTTCAGTACAAAAGCCTTAATTTTATGATAAAAGTCGCAGATTTTGTGAAAAATTTACAGATTCCATGGACTAGCAATCCGACAACATATCTGGTTGAGAAAATAAAGAATAAGCCCATTAATGGTAACCATGGTGATGACATGGCCCTTTGATGGTAACCTAGTGATGATATGGCTCTTTCATGGTAACCATGGTGAATGGTCACCAGGATGAAACAGAGTTTGACACCTCTGGTCTTTTAATCTTATATTTTTTCTTGTTCTGCTTTCTTTATATATATATATATATATATATACACACACACACACACATATATATATATAAATATATATATGTACACACACACACACACATATATATAGATGGGGCACTAAGTTACTTTACCCTGCCTCACTCACCTGATCACGTGACCTGCTGTCCAGCCAGTGGAGGACCACCTGTCTCTGTCTCAGCATGTCCTTCAGGCTCTTGGAGACGATGTTCTCGGTCACGTCTGGCGGCAGATCCTCGCTCTTCTCGGACAGGTAATCCAGCAGGTGTTTCCGAGACCACGGGCTCTCGGAGACCAGAAAAACCACATTCCTGCCGAAGCTGGAGACATCGTCTTCGTGGGTCAAACTGGGCTTTCCGCCTCGGTCGGTCCTCCTGGGCCTCAGGGACAGCTTGGTGGGGGACGTAATGTCCGGTCTGTCCCATTGGAAGTCCAACAGAGTCTCTTTGAGAGCGTTTTGAACGGAGACAGCTCGACTGGACTGCTGTTTCTGACCGGGACCATTTTCAACCTTCGCGTCGAACTCCTGCTCGAAGTCCTCAAATATTTTGTTCCGGAGGTCTTTGAAGTCGAACGCCCTGGATGAGAGGTTCCCAGTGCGACCAGTCCCGGACTGAAAGAACTTGTACCCCCATCGCACCTTGTCGAAGCCGCACTTGTAGCCGTAATGCAGCAGGATTTGGAGGATTCCTCTTTTCACGAACTGTTTCCGTTCGTCCAATCGGTCCCCTGACAAGTCATCCCCGGGATCCACATCGATGACAAACACCATGTTTTGTAGAGACATGCCGTCAACCGCTTCCGTTAATGTTAAAATCGATTTAAAAACAAAAGAAAAACAAAACAAAAACGGTTAATGAACCGGGTTCATGAACCGGTTGATTCTGGTTAACTTTAGGTAGATAGCTTCATGTTTCGACATCAATCATAACCCGCGACTCCACAGCTGGTAACGACAACGGAAGACACAATAAAGCTTGTTAGTCATCGCTGAGTGAATTAATACAACATCTGCCAGCTAATAAAAAGATATTAAGACGTTATAAAGAGTCCGTTCGACTTCATCGCAGTACTAGAGATCTCAGACGCCATTTTCTGTTACCACTTTCTCCTCAACCGTTCGCGCTCCTTGAACACGGGCCCGCTCCCACATTCTGATTGGCTGCGCTCTTCAGGCACGCCAACGCGATTGGTCCAAAAAATAAAGTACTCAGTCTTGACTGTGTGTTCTATTGGACAAATATTCCATCAATGGTCAAATGAGACCGATCATTTGTCAAACAACATACGACACGAAAGGGGGCGGGACTAGAAGATTAACAAGTACCGCTGTACGCATTTAACTTTTAAAGCTGTTCGACAGAAACATCGAGGGCTCCACTGTTTAAAATCTTTACAGCATCTTCGACTGCATGGTCGGCGTTTACTTGCTGAAAAGATTTAGCACATACTTTTATTATTATTTTTCGTGGTCTATAGGAGACAGTATACAAAAAATAATAATAATAACAACAATAATAATAATAATAATGTTATCCACGTGGTGGCAAAAGTTGGGAGTTTCTGTAAAACTTTGTATTGCAGAAGTTATAATGATATGTGTTATACAGTTAAAGTTTGAGCTATTGATTAATATCATCTGGATTCTTATTTTTTGGGGACAACATTTCAACGGTTTGCACATCCGATAAAAGACTACAGTGACCAAAACGTCGCATGTATGACTTCACCAGAATCTGGCGCCTTTCCACAGTACGGCAGGCGAGTAATCAACATGCCGATTTGCATACCATGGTTGGGGAGTATTTCTATCCACATTTGAAGTATCTCTGGATCCTTCGGAAAAGTTTAAAAAAAAAAAAAAAAAAAAGTACATCCGTCGGTGTCTGACCCGTGGTTGCAGTCTGGCACAAACCACCGCATCCTCGCAGTTGTGTGGGAGGCTGACGTCATATGAGCGACTCTAGCGTGTAGTCTGTTTCTGACAGTGTTTGCCAAATTTTGATTTTTTGAAAAGAAGACGAAATTTCACACAAAACCTTCACAGTTAGTAGATCATCTCAACATATAAAATATAACTATATATAATATACAATATATAAATTTAACTGTGCACAAGTTCGATGTTGTTTAGGATAGAATATAACTTTATTGTCATTAAACCAGTGTCCCGACACAACGAAATTATTTTCAGTACAGCCCGTCCAGGAGAACAAAGAACACATAACACAAGGGTAGAAGTGGTGCAGCCTTATTCTTAGATAAGAAAAGAACACGAGGGTAGAAAAGCGTAAAAAAGAAAAGAAAAAGAAAGATATTTCTAAACTATGTCCAGAAAGGGGCACAGTGTGGGATTATTAAAAAAAAGACTTATTTTCATGTGATTTTTTTTTAATCAGCTCTATGGGATTTTCAATAGGATGTTTCTCAGGTTAGGAACACTACCGCAAGGATTACTATGTTTCACTTTCCCTCCCTATTATCATGTTGTTATTATTATTATTTCCTTGCTGTGCCAAGTAAAGCAGAATGAAGGAGAGATTGGCATTCTTGTCCCTTCTGTCCAACAATGCCTAAAATGGAGAAAACATTCAGCGGGAGGACTGGTATGTCTTCCTGGTTTCATATTTTTACTCAGCCTGTATGCTGAGGGAAAATTCTCATGTAAGCACAAACTGCATGAATGTTAACATATTTGAGTTAAGATGTTAACACCCTGAATTATTTCTGAAAGAACTCTTGGAGCACTAATATTCAATGCATTAGTTCAAAGTTGTTGATAAATAAAGTCTAAAACTTTCATAGTTTGTTGACATTGTATTGTAAGTATTTACATAATCCACTAGCATAGCTTCAGCTGTCTTTGTTAAATCTTGGAAACTGCTGTGACTCAGATCTTTGGGTGCAATCATTTTGAATTCGTTTTTGGGATAATTTTTTTGAGCACATTGACAGTGTTCCTTCTCCTGAGTTTGGAGGTAAAACCAGAGACTCGGGTTTAGATAGAGCAGGGTAAGATGAGTTGTTTGGGTCTCATTCTGGGTTAGATTTATATATAACCATTTACCATGACCTATGGTTATTTTTAATTGGATCTGTTCTGATAACCAAAGGCCTTTCATGTGGAAACAATAACTATGTTGGACAGCTGTATTTGTGGCTTTAAACATCCAGAAACAGTCAACAAAAACATACTTATACATCTCCTTTCTAGTTCAGGAAACACTCAAGGCACTTTTACAGCACAAGCACCTTTTCTCTCACTGCAAACACATTAACTTGTTCAACCTATTTAACAGGCCAAATCACTCCTATAATTACTCCTATTATAGTTGATGTAAGTCACACTGAGTCAGAAGTTTGTGCTACCACTTAGCCTAAACAGCATGTCTTTGGGGTAGGAGGAAACTGAAATACCTATGCAGACAGAGAGAGAACATGTAAACTCCACAAAAAAAGACCAACTGAACCAAGATACTGAACCTTCTACCTGTGGTGTCAGAACTACAGAATTACTGTGCTGCTGACATTGTAGGACGCAACATCACCATGGTAGGACCCAACATCACCATGGTAGGACCCAACATCATCATGGTAGGACCCAACATCATCATGGTAGGACGCAACATCACCATGGTAGGACCCAACATCACCATGGTAGGACCCAAAATCACCACAATTGGACCCCATATCACCATGGTAGGACCCAACATCACCACAACTGGACCCAACATCACGACAATTGGACCCATCATCACCATGGTAGGACCCATCATCACCATGGTAGGACCTGCAAAAGGAAAAGGAGAGAGACTACAGAAGGTAGAACATGTTAGCGCTTTTTAAATGATCCAGGACAATCTGAAACTGAGACAAGTGGGACAATGTGAAGATGCTCAGTGGACAATATGACCCTCCCACCTGCCCTCAGCAGCCTAGGCCTATAGCAGCATAACTAGGAGGTGTTGTAAGAGGTCTTCAGCCTAACCTTAAATGTAGAGATGGAATCTGCTTCCAGGACCGAGTTTGGGACTTGATTCCATAATAGAGGAGCCTGATAGCTAAAGACTCCTCTACCCTTTCTAGACCTGCAGACTCTTGGAACAGCAAGTAAACCTGTCCTCCATGTCCTGCATGTCATGTTGTCTGCTTCTGCTACTAGTCCAGCTGTAAAGCCCTTTGAGCATTTTAATTTTGTGTGTCCTGGCCTGGTCTTTTTAAACTTTGTATTTTTTCGGATGCTGTATTTTCTAAGTCTGAGCCAAATTTCCCCCAAATGAAGAAACAAAGAGACAAATAAAATGACAGAGTTTTTATTATCTTATTATTTATTAGAATGTCTTGTTTATCAGTTTCTGAACTGTAAAGATGTTCATAATCTGAATTTTGCAGTTCATGAAAATGTAAATAAATTATTTGTCAGATGCAAACATTTCAGTGTGTCTGTAAATATAAAATCACATCAGTTGTGATGTATTTCTGGATTTATTAGACTTTTAGGTTCAGCTATGGGCTTCATACTAAATGAGGACATATTTACTTCCATTAATGTCAACAGGTTCATAAAAATGCAACCAGGACAAGCTAGAATCAATCAAAACCAGGACAGGAGCATGCTGGAGTTAATTAACATGCTGGTTTCCAGGCTGTGGGAGGTTTACACGCTTTATAACGTGGCAGGAAGGACTCTTGTTCCAGATATTAGCCATGCTGACCAGCAGCTCAGCGAAGATGTAAATGAACCCTTTTCAGCGACATTGAAGTGGGGCAGTCTTCATTCAGAGAGATGTGAGCCAAATTAAAAATAAAAACCTCCTCGTCCCTGCAGACAGCTTCTGTTCCTACTGCAAGCAAGCTGCATGACTAACTGTTTTCAAAACCTTTTCCTTTTTGTTTTTGGGGACATTATGTCCTTAGAATGGAATTACAACAGCAGGAAACGATCTCCAATAAAAATCCTAAATATGTTGGAGTGACTGAAACCAGAATAAAGCAGACAGCCGTTTATGTGCAGGCATGCAGAGGACCCCTGCAGCCACCAGGGGACTGCCAAGCTACAAGCTCAGCCTCAAACATAACTGGAGGAATAAAACACGCACATAAATAACATTTAAGCTTTTCTCCTAAACTTTAAAAGCAGTTATTTCCAAGACAGCTCTGACATTTCCTTCATGAACAGTTATAAATCAGTCATAAAGCTCTTCGGTTTACTGGCTACTGAAGATATTTGGAAGTGGCAAAAATTTGTGCAGCATCTTCTAACAGCAGAGCTTTTGAAACAGATGTGTTATCGATAAAAACATCTCGGCCTGAGGGGTGAAATGTTCTGAGCCAATCCAGAAATCAGATTAATCAAAAGTTTATGTTCTGTGACATTTCATATTCTTTCTTCTTGCTGCTTTTAAAAGGACACCATGTTCAGAGCCAGTCCTCTTAGCTGGTTTTTACATTTAAGTATTTGATTTTAAAGGGTTAAGATGGGTCTGATCTGAACTCTAGAGATTCAACTCTTGATGGATTATAGTCTGGTTGTCAGACCAAGATGGCAATGTTGGTTGTTCAGGAACTCTAGGTTTATGTATTTTTGTACTGTATATATATATATATATATATATATATATATATATATATATATATCTATCCTGTCTTCTTTTACTTGTATGGGCTTAGGGAGGAGACCCTACAAGTGCTTC
>JBAMYA010046426.1:0-11029 GCA_037176975.1 Arrhamphus sclerolepis | reverse complement strand
TGGCTGCTGAAGAGTTCTTCCTGTTCCTCTTTAAACTGTGGAGGTTCTGGTTGGTTCTGGTCCTGACTGGAGCTCCTTTCCTCATAACAGAGACGTAGGTCAGCTAACACCTCCTCTTCCTCCTCCTTACAGACATGTTGGTGAGGAACTTCTAGAGGGACAGAGCAGCACAGGAAACTTACTGAAGTACAGAGAGAAAATTATGGAGCTTAAACAAGTCTCAAGATTCACAAATGCACAGAACGTTTCAAGACTCTATTTCCTCTTCAATGACACTCCTGGTCCTCCAGAGGCTGAACAACTCTATGAATACGAGCACAAAACACAAGAAATGCTTCCTTGGTCAGGTAACAAAGAAAAGTGAATGAGTGAAATACGGGATGCTGTCAGGGTACAGGAATCCTGGAGTTGAATTTATCACCTTTTACTACCTTTTTTTTTTTTTTTTTTTTACTACTGCCACAATATTCTTTACTACCAACACATCGAGCAGCAGCAGCCTTTTTAAATACAAATAACATCGTGTTGGCTACCCTAACTATAACCCATAGCCCCACCTTATAAGGTAAACTTGACAACAGCCATCAACATTAATAAAAATGAATAAAAATGTGTTGTCACACACACATTATCACACACACTAAAGTAGAACTGTGAGATGTATGTAGATGTCATACGGTCATCTGTCCAAAACAAATGTGAATATCCAGTTGCTTTTTCTTTGCCGACTGGTTCAGACTTCTCAAACGCGGGTACATACGCCTGGTGTGTGTAGCATCTACCCTTTTTAAGCACAGATCTACTTCCGTGCAACTTTTGTGAACTGACACCCTCTCTTCCAGTCTCTCCGCCCACTCACTGTTATCAAGGCGCTGGTAGAGCTGGTCGGTTCTTTGTTTACTCGGATTAATGATCCAATTTTCCTACTGAATCACGAGTCAGACATTTCCACTAAAACGGTTTGTATGAGTCCAAACTACAAATCGCATGAGTGAGAGCGCTACTGCTGCCGCTACTACCATGGACTAGCTGACTGACTCACCCTGTGGTGGTAGTAGTGGCTGTCCGCTCTCACTCACGCGGCTACTACTGCGCTGGCTGACTCGCCCGTTTGCTGGTTCCGTGGTATTTCCGCTATGCCGCCGTCTGCTCTCACCATCGATGGGTCGGTCTGCGGAGCCAACTCCGATACGGACTGGGCTCCGATAGCTGACTCACCCGGTTGCTAGCTACAGTGGGGGTTTTTTTCCACATTTTTGTCAACATTTTTAATGCTTGTTTGTAATTATTTAAATAGTTTTTCCATACAGCTTTCTAAAATATTACATTAAAAGCTTACATTTCCCTTGTTCACGCTATCATGTTCCTCGAAAATAGAAGCCAGTGGTTAGCTAATGTTAACACAGGTTAGAGCAATCTGGATCAACTGAGGGAAAAGGCGGCACTCTGATAGGCTATCAACTTCAACTCAGGTCCTGCTAGCACGTATATTAGACATTATTCTTTAATAGATGAAGTTAAAACTCATAGACAAATATTTAGCACAAAAGGTAAACTCATAATATATCAAGGTGGTGATGAAAAATTTTCTACCAAGTCAACTTGCATTTGTTTGTTTGTTTGTTTTTTAAACGTGTCCTGTTCGGCATTGTGGCCCAACAGTTTTACTTTCACAAACAAAGCATTACAGCTGGCCATGATGCTTCACTTGATTTATAAATGAAACTTAATTAGGATTTGTTGTGGGTTTATTATAGATGCGATGGACACAGAAACATAAAAAAGAAAAGAAAAAAAAGAAAAAAGTAGGAAAACGGTTTCAAGGGAATGAAGGAGATAGAGTAGAGAAGAGAGAGGCATAGAGAGAACACAAGTCAACACCCTTGAAGTCTGCCTTTAGACCTGCGGAAAGAGAAAAGACAAAAACCAAAAACCCACAAGAACAAACAAATATGCATATAATAATAACAGTTATAACATCACTGGAAAGTACCCGGTACCGGATGTATTTAGTGGCAACTGCAGTCCAACTAAGTGTGTATCTGACACACACCTGAATATAAACACCTGTGTGTGTGTGTGTGTGTGTGTGTGTGTGTGTGTGTATGTATGTGTGTGTATATGTGTGTGAGTGTGCTGAGTCTGTAAGGTTTCTCCATAAGAATGTTCAATAGTGGCTGTGGGGACCCACAGCTCCTCCCCGAGGACATGAGGATGACATGAGGAAGACAGGAGCCCCAGACATCCAGCAGCCGAGAGGCCACAGAGACAAATGACACTCCAGCAGCCACAGTGCTGAAGCTCCAGGAGTCTGCAGTGACAAGCCCACAGGCCCCACCGGGAACCTGCTACGCCGGAGCAGGTCCAGGCATGGACACAGAGACCCGAGCCCCGAGGGCCCCCCACCCCCTAGCAGAGGCCCAACACAGCTCAGGTGCTCGGACCCGGCAGGCCGGCACATACCCAAGCACCCAGACACTGAGAGCCACCAGCGCACCGGCGGGCAGGGTCACCGGTCGCCAGAGGGGTGTGAGACTGGGGAAGCAGGCCCCACATTAGTGGGAGACCCAAAATGATCCAGGAGAGGGACCCAACCTGACAGATATACAGGCACACACAAACACAATCCCACCCTCTTGCTCACACAGACATTCACACACACTCGTCCTCCATAAACATACAAAGATGGACGTTCTACACCCACTCGTACCCCACAATCATACTCTATATTCCCAGATCCAGGTAATGCTCCCCCAGAGGGGCAACCTGTCCCTGGACCCAGGTGACGGTTCCCTTGTTCTGGGGTGGAAAGGAGGAGACCGAGCCCACGCGGCAGCCCCAACCCCATCCAGAGACAGAGCCACTTGCATTTGTTACCTTTTACCACCTTTCAAGGGCCTTAATTTTGGTTTATTTGATTTACTACCGCACGGACACCCTGGTTGATCAGATTCACTCGCCACGCCATCGCCTGAAGCTTCATTTCTTGTAACTGAAATTTCTGCTCGTAAGTCAAAGCAAAAGAAAGGAAAAATAAAAATCAATGGAAGTTGGAAACTTGTATGTTGGGACCCTTGTAACTCAAGGTAGTGTTTTTCTGTGGTTCATTTATTTGTCCATCTAATCTGTTTTTGATTAATGCGTAGGTAATGGTAATAGAGGTCTGTTAAAGTAAAAGAAAAAAAATTGACAGTATCATTTGAATATCCATTTAAATCCAATAGGACATGAGATGTTTCTAAAAACTGTTACAGTGCTTTCAACAGATCAGTCACCGAGGGGGTGGTAGTGACTTTGTTCATTTTTTTAATTAAGAAACAACATTTTTCCAAAAAACACTCAAACCAGGGTTCACGCGTCATCAGTGACGTCACTCGCCATGACAGAAGCAAACCAGGATACGCGCTTCATAAACGACTTTCTGGATTCTTGACACAAACTCCAAAGCCTCGGGTGTCATTTTCCCATCACTATTTTCCAGTTACATACCTGTGGTGTCTGTGTTTGTTTGTAGTTTCCAGCTGGTTTCCAGCAGTCTGCGCTGGCGGTCCATCTCTTCTTCGATGGTTTTTTCAAATTCTGTGAAGATTTCTGCAGCAGCAGCAGTTAGTCGCTGGCCGATAAAGTCTCTCAGAGACTGAACTGAAGACATTGTTACTGAAAAAAACTCAAATGTTCAGACGAGACACGCAAACACGACCGTATTCCTGGGGGTGTCACGAAGTTAAAGCTCCGACGGTGAACGCGAGTTAATCTAACCATCGGTTCCTACAGTGAATCTGCTCAGCTCTTCTTGTTTTTAATATTTTACTCCAGTCATCTATATTAATAATCTTGAAATAATATATTTCTATTTAAAACAATTAACTATCTACTGAAACGTACTTTTATTTAATTTGATCCAAACTCAGTTTGTTGGTGTTTAAGATGAGAGGAGAATTAATTTTCTCAGACCCATAAGTATGTTTTTGTTGTCATCATCATGATGATCGACACAGGACTGTTAAATATGAATATAAATTACCATTAAGTTATCATATGCTATGAAGCCTCCTGCAGAAGCCGAGCTTCCAAGCGTTTCTATGGGCTGTTTCTATTGCTTGGGGGGCCGCTGGATGTCTGGGGCTCCGGTCTTCCTCATGTCATCCTCATGTTCCTCGGGGAGGACATTCTTCTCGTCCATTCTTCTCCATAAGAATGTTCAATAGTGGCTGCCACTATTGAACATTCTTATGGAGAAACCTTACAGACTCAGCATGCTCACACACACACACAGGTGTTTATATTCAGATGTGTGTCAGATATACACTTAGTTGGACTGCAGTTGCCACTAAATACATCTGGTTCTGTGTACTTTCCAATGATGTTATAACTGTTATTATTATATGCATATTTTGTTTGTTGTTGGGTTTTTTTGTTTTGTCTTTTCTCTTTCCGCAGGTCTAGAGGCAGACTTCAAGGGTCTTCTCTACTCTATCTCCTTCATCCCCCTTCTTTCTTCCCTTTCTTTTTTACGTCTCTGTGTCAAGCTCATCTATAATAAACCCACAGTAAATCCTAATAAAGTTTCATTGATAAATCAAGTGAAGCATCATGGCCAGCTGTAATGCTTTGTTTGTGAAAGTAAAACTGTTGGGCCTCAACTTGACACTCAGACAACATTCTGAGGGCCACAATGCCGAACAGGACAAAAAAAAGCTTTATTCTGTTAACAGTACAGTGAAAACTGGATTGAAGACATACAAACGTACGGAGCCCGGCAAGGGCCAGGGGAAAAAAAAAAAGCTGGTGGAAATCTGTGCTCACAGATTTCTAAACTGTGAGCTCGGATTTCTAATCTGAGAGCACGGATTTCTAATCTGTGCTCACGGATTTCCAAACTGTGCTCTCCATTTTTCGCAATCCGTGTGTGCAGTTTAATACATGTGTGCTCGAAGCTTTGCAATCCGTGCACACAGATTGCTGGATGAGGTGGACCTCAAGTCCCGCTGGACGTTCGCCAAAGGAGAAGGCAGCTTTTGAGGTTTATTTGATGATCTTAATCTGTAGGAGAACATCCATAATGATAATAATAACAATAATGATAATAATAATAAGAAAAACAATAATAATAATGATAATAATCATAATAATAATGGCGATGATATAATAGGCTAATAATAAATTATTAATTTTGAGCACAGTTTGGAAATCTGTGCTCTCAGATTAGAAATCTGTGCTCTCAGATTAGAAATCAGTGCTCTCAGATTAGAAATCTGTGCTCTCAGATTAGAAATCCGTGCTCTCAGATTAGAAATCAGTGCTCTCAGATTAGAAATCAGTGCTCTCAGATTAGAAATCCGAGCTCACAGTTTAGAAATCCATGAGCACAGATTTCCACAGATTTTTGTATTGTAGAAACACAGCAAAGAATTCTGAACACTTGGATATTCTGAACACAATTCTACAGACTTGGAAGAGGAGATAGATCCTGATATTAGATTTTTTTCACCCAACTCTATTAACTGTAATTATTATACTTTAGATGAATATAACAGCTCTATTAAATCAGAAGGGAAATTGTCAATCATTTACTTCAATAGTCAGAGTATGTATGCCAACTTTACTTGAAGTAGTTCCTTCAACCATTTAGTATTATAACAATATCAGAAACATGGTTTAATGATGATAAAGGTGTTACATGGTTATAATCTTAACTATATTAACAGAACAAACGAAGTAGGTGGAGGTGTTGCTATATATGTACACAAATATCTCAAATTTAAAGTAATAGAAAAGATGACATTAGCTACGAAGGATGTGTTAGAATGTACATCAACAGAACTTCATAACAGAAATATGAAAAATGTTGTCATTATAGCTGCTTATATGGGTCTCCAGGCTCAAGTTTGGATGTATTTACAGATTGGATGGATAAAATGTTTTCAGTTATAAGTAATAAAAAACATTTTCGTCTGTGGAGGTAATAACATTGATCTGATAAACCCAAATAAACACAAAGCAACTGAAGATTTTAATAGGATGTACAGTTTTAGTTTACATCCAGCTGTAACTGGACCAATCAGAGTTACATCACATCACATCATAGACAATATCTTCATAAATAATGTAGAGACCAAAAATGTCAGTGGCCAAATGATATATAGCAGTACAAACCACCTACCAGTTTTTTACACTGATTATAATAGTAATTATTATGAAATACACCAAAACTCTGTATTTAAACGAGTAAGAACTGAGGAAACAATTGAGTCGCTGCATTATGACTTAATGGAACAGGACTGGGATGCTGCGGAGAAGAATGTGGATCCCACTTTCAATAAATCTTGGGATATTTTCTAGTTCATTATATGATAAAAAAAAAAACAAAAAAAACTGTCCGATACATGAATTTAGTAAACACAATACTGTTGTAAAACGTCCATGGTTAACAAAAAGTCTTCAGAATGCATGTAAAAAGAAAAATACTTTGTATAGGCAATTAATTAGATTAAGGACCGAAGAATCTGAACAAAGATATAAATTAACTAAATTATTAAAAACTAGTAAGAAATTATATTATACCAATCTATTAAATGATAATAAAAATAATACCAAACCATTATGGGATATACTAAATGCTGTAATTAAAAATAATGCTAAAACCAATTCATACCCTGATTATTTTGTTGATGAGGAAATTGATACTTATAATATGAATGAAATAGTGAATAGTTTAAACCTTTTTTTGTAAATGTTGGACCAGATTTGGCATCAACTATTCCTGAATGTGGTAGAAATAAAATAGATAAAAATAAACTCAAACACAATGTTTCTTTCTGGAGTAATTGAGGCAAATGTCATAGATATCATTCATAAATGTGAAAATAAGACATCAGCTGATTGTTATGATATAGACATGAGGTTAGTCAAAAGACTAATTAATTGTATCTCAAAATTGTTATATTATATATGTGTAATTTATCATTTGAAACTGGATTATTTCCAAATAAAATTAAAACTGCAAAAGGTTTAGCGGACTGCTCCACTGCCTCACGCAGGTCTGAGTAGAGCAGCATCTTTACGCCACGTAGCCTAAATATGAGTGTGGTCATAAGTAACCACCTATATAGGAAGTTGTGCGGAAAACAATGGCAGAGAGGAGCGAGAGAAGTTGGGTGGAAGTGTCTACGAAGAGGAAAACGAATGTTGTTTTAACTTCTTCACTTTTGGATGTCCGCAGCAAAACAGATCATATCGGATCCTGCTGCAAAGACAGACTATAATACTGGATTTAGGATTGGGATTATAACTCGCTGTCTGTGCACTGCTGTGGATACTCACTCAGACCAAGTTGGATTCTAATTTGCTGTTTGTTGCCCCACTGGACACCCACACAGGCCAGGGCAGATCCTTCCCTGCTTCCATGGTGCTCAGTCACCACTAACATCCAGATCCCTCCCTGTGAGTACTTTAAACTGCCAAGTTCACCTCATGCAGGTTTCTCCCTTCCCGTTCTCCTGTAGTCAAGCTCATCTCCAAATTCACTAAACCCCACCTTCCTGCTACACAAACACAACTATCACAAAACATACATGGACTTTCCCATTTTCTCATCTTTTTGTTTTACACTTAAACACTTATATTTTCCGTTGTCTGCTTTCTTAAAGTGACAGTGTTTATCTTGTGGTTTTCTATTCAGGTGCCTGACATTTGACCACAAGCATCATCCTGGTGTGAATATGGAATATACAGTGTATTGTAAAGGAAAGATAAATGTTTCTAACCCCATGTACATGTTGGCAGGTCTGCAGTTAAAATGTTACAACTTTATTTGTGCTGCTACATTTACTTATCTTTACTCAGATAAAGTTATTTAATCTAAAACGAGAAGAAAAAACTGTTTATGATCCAGATTATTTAATGATAGTCAACTATTTGACATCACATTTATCTTCATATGTGACTAAAGTACTATTAATAAAATCACAGAAAAAAGATGGATTCAATTAATTTTATTCACAGCAGGATTATTTAAAAAATAATGAATTCAAAGAGTAATGATGATGAAAGAGATTTAATCAATTAACAAACCATATGTAAAATGAAACCCTCAGTGGAACTGCTCATGTATTTATAGTCTCATTTTTCAGCCACTACTAATCTAACATTCAATTCTGGTTTATTTCATTATGTTCCCACTCTGGATTCATTTGATCATATTTTAACATACTGAAACTTATGCTTACTGCTGTTTTGGGGAACTATAAAGAAATAAACAGTTACAGTTAACAATGAACTCTGAAGAACTACAGACACAAAGAAACATGAAAATTCGCATTATTTGTGTCAAATCACTTTAACTATAAAGTTCATAAAAATATGTTAGACAGGTTTCCCACTCTTTGGCTGATATTATTTTCCAGGACATTTTCAGTCACTACAGAGACCAGTTATCACGTCCGCCACTAACACGTTCCCCTGTCCCCGTCATTCTGGAAGTGTTCTTTTCTACAGTTGTAACCTCCATCTACCCAGACTGCTTCCATGTTTATTACTCAGACATTTGATGTGGAGTCTATAGCTACTGTATATTTGATCTACGAAAACTAATGATGACAAATGCACCATAGCATAATGCAAACACACCCACAGATGACAAGCATAGCACTTCATTAGCATGACAAACTGGAGTTACAATGTTTAACTATCAACTTTCTCTCCTCTCTTACTTTCTCTGTCCATTACTGCCCTTTTCTGTTGTTTAATCAACCAGTCAAGCCCTTTGAATTGCATTTGATTTGTAGCGCTAATGCTAATTTAGCCATGCTAAATCACATGCATTTATGCTAACAGTGGAAATAAGAAATGAACATGTAATAGTTGAAATTTTCCCTTTTGTCAGGGTGCTCTTCTTCCCTGTGGTCTCTGTGAGCATCACTCTGTGGAAAAATACTTCCATTGGAAATTAACAAGCTTCAATCTACATGAAGTCATTTATCTCTAATTTCTTTGTAATCTATCTGCGCACACACACAGTATTTTAATACAACAGAATTCCTAAAGTTGTTTTCATTCACTTATTTTCTCCTTCTACTGTCAACAATAAAACAAGTGTGAAATACTGAGTGAAACATGGCTCATTAAGATTCCTGTTACCTGGAATCTTCCTCTAATTTCTGCTGGAATCAGAGATACCACGAATAACTCAGGATACGACACGCCCACTAGAACTCTGCTCTGCCTGTCACTCAAAAGAGGACAGGGAGGAGCCTGTTGCCGTGGGAGAGCAAAACAACACTCGTGGACCAATACTAGCGACACTTCAATCTACTTTATTTCTAAAGCACTTATCACAGACAGGAAGTACAAAGTGCTTTACAATAAAATGCGGAGCGGGATAAAAAGAAATTTAAAACAGACGGCATAAAAACACAAAAATCAATAAAAACAAAAATAAGAAGAGATAAAATAAAAAAAAATAAAAAAAATAAAAAAATTGTTCAGTCAACTAAAAGCTTGTCTAAATAAAAGAGTCCTGTCAACCTTCACTCGTTAGTTTTCCCTCTAGGTGCTAAGTCCTTGACGGGGTCTGAGAAGTTGCTAAATCTGGTGACAAAGTCAGCTGGAAGCACTGGGTTGTAGAAATGCTCTAAGTGGAAATGCAAATATGATTGGTTAGTGTCATGTGGGGTGGTGCATTGGCTAGAAGCAGAGAAGCGCTGTGCCTTAATTTTAATTAGTGTTAATCAATGTTGCTCAGAAGGTCAGTTGAAAATCGATATGCATGCTCAGAACTATAAACTCATCACAAGGCAGGGAAAGGATCATTTTCCAGGACAACTTAACCGTTTCCAGAACATTTGACATTTTTCCCCCATTCTCCATATGTTTTCCGAAAATCATGGTTAATCATTTTCCAGGTTTTCTGGAACACGTGGGAACCCTGTTAGTAGAATTTCACGTGGACCAACAAATGACAACAGAGGAGGAAATTCTTTCCACATGCTCTACATTAAACAATCTTCTCACCTGTGCAGGTTCTTGTCTCTAGTCAAATTACTTCTGGAAATAAATACTTTACATGTTTCTCAAGAATACCCCTCCTCACCCCGTGGACATTCATGTGATGATTCACATTACTTTTGTGATATATTTTCCACATTATGTCCCCAAATGTGGACTTCTGAGTGTTTCAGCAAAGTACGTCTCTCAGTGAAAGCTTTTCCACATGTTTTACACTTAAAAAGCTTTTCACCTGTGTGGATTCTTGTGTGTTGTTTCAAATAACTTTTCTGGGTGAAAGTTTTTCCACATGTATTGCACTTAAATGGCCTCTCACCTGTGTGGAAATTCATGTGGTATGACAAACTAGTTTTATGAGAAAAACTCTTCCCACATGTTTGGCATGAAAAAGGCTTCTCACCTGTGTGGATTCTCATGTGTCTAGTCACATGGAAATTGCTACGGAAACACCTCCCACATATTTTACAAGAATATGGCTTTTCACCTGTGTGGATTCTGTAATGACGCAGCATGTCACACTTTTTCCTGAAGTCTTTTCCACAAACATCACATTTGAAAGGCTTTTCACCTGACTCAGTATCTAACTGCCTCTGTGACCCATGAGAATGGTCTACATCTGTGTGGATACTCATGTGCTCTGATAAACTAATTTTTTGACAAAAACTCTTCCCGCACATTTTGCATGAAAAAGGCTTCACACCCGTGTGGATTCTTGAGTGCTGAAGCAAAATATCTTCCTGATTGAAAGCTTTCCCACATGTTTTACAGTTAAATGGCTTCTTATCTGTGTGGATTCTGTAATGACGCAGCATGTCACACTTTCTCCTGAAGTCTTTTCCACAAACATCACATTTGAAAGTCTTTTCACCTGACTCAGTATCTAACTGCCTCTGTGACCCATGAGAATGGTCTACACTTTTATTACCAGTTCCGTTTCTGTGACGCTTCTTTGGATTCATCTCTACGTCTGTAGTTGATCCTGAGTCCACATTCTTGCTTTGTTCCTGATTTGTTCTCTCAGTTG
>JBAMYA010046425.1:0-11029 GCA_037176975.1 Arrhamphus sclerolepis | reverse complement strand
TGTTATATATTCAATAAGAAGGTTGGTCCAGTGATTAATCTGCAAGCAAGTTTTGGATTTCCAATTGAGGAGAATTGACACAACTGTGATGTTTGGCCATTTTAAATTATATTCTAATGAAACCCATGTCTATGTGACAAATCAAATGCACTTTTTTTTTTTTTACTATTTTTGCTGCTCTCATTGGATAGTGTCTTTTAAATATCAAAGACATTAGATGTTACATATCATCTTAAATGGGACCTCAATGAGCCAAACCCCCCCAAAAAACAAGACATTCTTCATCGTCTTTCAATGCACTACACTTAGCTGACCTAAATACATAATATTGCTCCAGGGCTTAACCAATATTAGAAGACTGTGGTCTGTGGTTGTGGTGTGATTGTGGCTCTGACATGGTCGTCTGTCACCCCAAGGTCAAACAAAGACAGCAGACTGTTTTGTTGCAGTTTCAAGTCTTTTGCGATCTGAGGACTGAGTTCCTCTCATTTAAGTTTCCCAGGTGGTGAAAATCATTCAGATTCCAATGAAATCCATATCCTCCTTCAAAGATGTCAGGGTGAAGCAGATAAACCGTAGTCTCCGTCCTTTTTTGGGATTTTCAAAGGCTCATTTCAGCATTCCTTCCATTTTCTACCTTTTTATGCTGGACTCAGATACCATTCATAAGCCTCTGCAAAGAATCTATTGCGTGAGCTTTCCCAAACAAGTTGCAATGAACATTTTTGTCTCAGTGAATCTAATAAAAAGTTTTCTGATTTAATGTTTGGCTGAAATACAGTCTGCTCACTGCTGGGTTCCACTCCACTCAGTATGTCAGTATCAGACTATGGCTGCATTGCTTTCTGTGTATCGCTTCTGTTACACTCATGTGTACATCACACATCCATCTTTACATCTCGTAGAAAAACAACACCAGCATTACAAGGTGTTAATGCGCACAGCAATTACAATACTTCCTTGTTTCATTAAGGCAGGGATGTGGAACTCCAGGCCTCGAGGGCCCCTGTCCTGCATGTCTAGCATGTTTTCCCGGCCACAACACAGCTGATTCAAATGAATAAAGGTCTGCACAAGTCTGTTAACGATCTATTCATTTGTGGCAGGGAAACATGCAAGACATGCAGGACAGGGGCCCTTGAGGCCTGGAGTTCCACACCTCTGCAATAAGGTAAAGCAGCCTTGTATCCCGCCTGGTTGTTAGTCAGATGCAGCACCATCAGGTCTTGTACAGTGATTTCCGTAATAAAAATTCTTTCTTACCATCTCTCCTGTTGAGCTTGGCAAAACCTGGAGCGTGGCTGCTGGACAACTGGGAGGATACTCTGAAGGATGATGGCGGTAGGTTGGACACCAGTGGAGTTTCGCATAACTCTGTCAAATCATAACAAAGGAGAAATAAACACTCTTATAACAGCACGTATCTGTTATATCATGCATAAAATTGTGGTTTTCCTTGAGAAGCTAATACAAGTATAAAAACATGGGCTGCTCAATGTTTGTTTCTTAACGGAAGAGCAGCTAGAAGATGATACAAAAGACCTCAAAAGCTTGTTGTAGTCTTGCAGTCTTTGAATAAGATCAATCATCAATATCTTTGATATTGCAAGTATGACACAACCAAACTCTGACTGAATGTTTCTTTATTGTAAACTGTGAGTTCCTTAGATGACTCAGTAAAATAGACTTCATTTATTCTACATGAAATACAATTCATTCTCCACCTGTGATCTGTATCACTTATTTCTGAGGGTATAAATGAATCGGTTTAAAAATATATCAGTTTCATGGAAATTGTTGAAAAATCACAAAACATAACCTAACAAACATTATCCACTGAGCTAGTTTTAGAAGCTGAGGATCAACATGGTAACGTCTTAGGCTTAGGCTTGGAATTATATACAAATTTACAATGCATAAATGAACACATCATAGCTGACACACGCATCCTGTTTTGACACTTCGGTCATGCACGTCTTCCAAATATGCAACATGTACATGAGATGCAGTATCTACTTGAGCGCTAGAGCTGTTAGCGCAGGTCAATGCAACAGTTGACCAGTGAACTGTCACTAAGCTCTTCTGCAGTTACAGTCTTTATATGCAACTGCTTGCTGTGTGGTGTTGGTTGCGTTCAACGAGGGCAGCTGACTGATGCAACGTGTCACCAAATTTGCAAATTATGTTCAAAAAATATTGTCGGTGTTTCTCACCAATGTCCCATAATGGTAAAACAATTAAAATAAACTACTATCACTATGACTCTTCTGTTGAGCTGAAGAAATAATGCTGAGTACTCTGTTCTCTGCACCTGGAACACTTTGTCAATAAGTCTTAATGTCATAAGTTGGATCATTGTGGGATTTCTTTTTGTTGTTTGTTTTGGTTTTTCCTTATTGCATGTTTTAGGTTGCCTTTTATATGTATGTTTTGTTGAATTTTATGTTTTGTGTTTATTTTAATTTAGTTACATGCTCTTGGTTGAAGTGACGAGCGTTCACCATTATTTTTCTGTTCCCACCAATGATCCTCATTAGAGAACATTAAGTGCAGGTGCTGGGACGTTGAGTGATGGCTCAGATGGCCAATGACCTTTAAGAGGGTCAGGCCGGTGAGCCAACGTGCAGCGGGCAGAGGAGGGTTTGTTTTTTAATCTACAGGTTTTATCATGGAGGAGAGTGGTGGCAACAGAGGAAAGGTGTCAGCGTGAAGTGACATGGAGACCGTGAGGGTGGTAGGCTACTGACTCAGAGGCAGAGTGTGATGGGGTCAGGTGCAGAAGAGGGCGGCGGTATCAGGCAACGCCAGTTAAAGCGGTGGAAAAAGTTGCAACATGTTGTGGACGGGCAGGGTAGAAACTCTGCCCAGCTGTGTGAGTGCCGCTTCTTCTCCGTACGGTGCTTCTAGTACACTGTCAAAGAGCCAGATGCTGTCACCGCTTCACGTTACAGGGCCATCGCGAGGAGAAGCGTTGTTATGAAGCCCGGTTGAGCCACCAGGACATGATGAGAAGGTTGGTTTTAATGGTTTTAGCCTCTTAGTGGGACTTTTATTCTTTTTAACTATTCATTTTGGTGTTTGGACTTGTACCATTTCAGGGCTCGTTTTCTGAACTTTTGCATATTATCAACTCAACTCAACTCAAACTTTATTTATAGAGCACAGTTTAAAACAACCGAGGATGACCAAAGTGCTGCACAGATTAAAACAGCAGAATGAAAAAAAGTGACCCATATTAAGGCATGCATGAAATAAAAGATAAATACAAAAAAAATAAAAAATAAAAATCGGAATAAAATAGTTAAAAAAAATAAAATAAATTTGCCAAAATCCACTAAAACTAATCAAAAGCCAGAAAAAGTGTGTTTTTAGAGCTGATTTAAAAATCTCAACTGATCCTGCAGATTGAACATGAAAGGGCAGGTTACCCCAGAGTCTTGGGGCCGCCGCCACAAAGGCTCTGTCACCTTTGGTCTTTAGTCGTGTTTTAGGGGCGCCCAGTAGCAGCTGATTGGAGGATCTCAGTAACGTGGCAGGATTGTGGGTAGCTCAGTCAGAATTTGGGGGCTAGGCCAGTAAGAGCCTTAAAAACAAACAATAAAATTCTAAAAACTGTTCTAAAAGCAGCAGAGAGCCAGTGAAGTGCAGCGAGGACAGGGGATATGTGGTCACGCTTACGCTTGCCAGTAAGGAGGCGGGCAGCTGCAGTTTTGCACCAGCTGTAGGCGGTGCCAGAGTGACCGGTCCAGGCCAACATAGAGAGAGTTGTAGTAATCCAATCAAGTGTTGATAAAAGCATGGATCACAGTCTCCAGATCTCAGGTATCGTTTTACTTTTGATAAAATCCTAAAGTAATAAAAACTGTTTTTTACGACTGAGCTGACTTGGCGATGAAATTTTATCCTGTCATCAAATATCACCCCAAGATTCTTTACGGTAGACCTAATGTTGGGTGAAAGGGGACCCAGAAAGCCAGAGTGAAACTCTGCTGAACCACATCCAAACATTATGATTTCTGTCTTGTTTTCATTCAGATGCAGAAAGTTTGAGGTCATCCAGGATTTAACGTCAGCCACACAGTCAAGTAATATCTTTATAGAGTCACTTGATTTTGATATCAATGGCAAATAAATCTGCACGTCATCGGCATAACAATGAAAAGAGATATTATGTTTCTTGAAAATTGACCCTAGTGGCATCATATACAGCAGGAAAAGAACTGGTCCAAGGATGGAGCCTTGAGGGACCCCAGAGGTGAGAGGGGCTGAGGATGAGGTCAATTCACCCAACTGCACGGAGAAACTCCGATCAGACAGGTAGGACTGGCGCCATGGAAGGACCCAGATTTTTCTTTTTGATAAGAGGCTGTAAACAGCATGTTTGAGAGCAGCTGGAACACATCCAGTATTAAGACAGGAATTAATAAATAAAAGTATAGCAGGACTCACTGTACTGAATACCTCTTTAAAAAGACGTGAAGGGATGATGTTCGTGGGTCGCAGATGCTTAACTATATTAGCCAGTGAGGGGAGAGATACAGGTTCAAACTGATCAAAACGCCATGTAAAGGAGGAGTTGTGAGATCGGGGCTAGGGCCTGCAGAAGAGAAGGCAGGTGACCTAAGAGTAGAGATTTTTTCAATAAAAAAATCTAAGAAAACTCTCACAAAGGGTGATTGACAGTATAACTGGAGGGTTATCACAAGGATTTACAAGGGAGTTAAAAATGTTAAAATGAACTTGGGGCTTGCGTATATTACAGGAAACAAGACTGGAAAAGTATTCCATTTTTGCAGCCTTAACGGCATTCTGGTAGACAGACCTTCACGAACAGCTTCTTTAGATACATGGAGCTTATCTTTTTTCCACTTTCTCTCAGCGCGCCAACATGAGCGCCTGAGAGCGCGCGTGGAGTCGTTAAGCCATGGTTCTGAAAGTGCTTCAGTGCATTTAGTTCTAAAAGGAGTAACAAAATCAAGGATATCTGCACAAGTAGAACTGAAATTATGTAGAAGGTCTTCAACGCTAGTAGCATGATTACCAACCAGAGGGCTGACATCACCAGAAACCATAGTCAATATACATGGATGAAAACTGAGATGCATACTGATAAATTATATGATAAAACCAAGTCTGAAATGTGCCCCTTTTCATGAGTCAGATCTTTAATACATTGAACAAGATTAAAAGATTCAATAACGTTTAAGAAGTCAGTAATCAGTGGTCTTGATCCACAGCAGACATGAATATTGAAATCACCAGAAATAAGAAAATGATCATATTTCACAGTGGCACCTGACAGGAAATCGGCAAAGTCACAGATGAAGTCCTTATTATATTTTGGAGGGCGATAAACAACCGCTAACATAGTAGAGAAAGAGGAAAGTTGAAGCTCAAACTTTTGCAGTTCAAAGCTGGAGTAGGTTGCAGATGGAATTAGATGGCACTGAAAGCTGGATTTGAACACTGAGGCCAGACAGCCGCCTCTGCCGGTGCTCCAAGGGGAGCTGAGGAACACACAGCCGGGAGGAAGGAGTTCACAAAACGGTGTGCACTCACCGTCCCAAAGCCAGGTCTCTGTCAGGAACATAAAGTCCAAATCCCGTGAAGAGAAGAAGTCATTCAATAAAAACGTTTTATTTACCAGTGATCTGGTTTTTAGTAGAGCCATACGAAGTTCGAGCTCTTCAGTAGCCAAAGGCACAGCGTGTTCCAGTGGCCAAAGGAGTTCGTGTGAGACGCTGCCTCTGCGGGCCCGGAGCCGACAGCTCCGGCGTGAGACCTCCCCTGCAGGATCTGAGTGAGCAGCAGAAGAAATCCAGCGGGACTGCATACAGATTGGGTTGCATAAAGAAGCCAGCAATCTAAGTAGTCAATGGCTCAGGGAGGACAGGACGGATCCAACAGGCCTTCACGTGTAGTACACGCATCACCGCGGGGAAGTAAAATCCATTGTGGAGTAGCCGAGCATCAGACCCTCCAAAAGAAGCCGCCAGGTAGGCCTTGAATTTCACAATCACACGACCGCGTTTTCCACGTCTTCTTAAGCATCTTTTTCATGGAAGAGCGCAGGGGCAGTGCAGGAGGTGCGCTGGAACTTCAGCAAGTACAGGTGGGAGACTGGTGTGTCGCTTTCCCATTCTGGACTGAGACAATAGTAGCAACTCATCAAGAGCCTTAATGTTAAAAAGAGTCTGCCGATTGTAAACAATCAAAGTGGAGATATTTGGGCAAAATATGCATAGCAGTAAGGTAACTGTAAACAATAAGCTGAGCAAATGAAGGAGGTGAAGCTGACGGCTTGCCACCACAGGCGCCATCTTGGATCACTAACAAAAAAAAAAAACAACCTCTTGTTGGCAGGACCCAAGATCACCATGGTAGAATGCAGGAATCATCATGGTAGCACCTAACATTACCTTGTTAGGACCCAGCATAACCATGGTAAAATGCCAGAATAATCATGGTAAGACCCAACATCACCATGGAAGAATGCTGGAATCATCATAGTCGGACCCAACATCACCATGGTAGGACCAAACATCACTGTGGTAAGACCTAGCATCACCAAGGAAGGTCCCTACATCGCCATGGTAAGCAGACGTCTGGAACAATGTCCTCTGAACAGATGAGATCCATGTGTTTGGAGGAAATCAGAAGAAACACCTCAGACCAGCAGTGGTGGTGGAGGAGTTTGGGGTCATTTAGCAGCTACAGTAAAATCTCTATCAGAGAAAATAATTCAGATTTTGAAATGACCAAGTCAGCGTTTATTCATCGAATAAAAAATATATTAAAAAACAGCTACATAGGACTAAAAGAGGCTGTGCTAACATTTGTCCATGGCCTTTTTTGCTAATAATAGGAATCAGGAGTCAGTTGAGTCGTACACAAACACAGACCCATCTGTCACATCCCAGAATAAAAGCAGCAGCTCTGTAAAGCTGAAGACATAGCAGCAAGCATGGTTTTCAAGTTTGTGTTGGTAGGACTCTCTGAATGTCAGATTGATTGACAGCTGTCGCCTCTGAGGTCATGGGTCATCCTGGCAGCAGCAACAACACTCAGGAGACTTTGACTTTTTTCTAATTAAATTAAATATCAAGGAGTCCACATTTTTGCAGTAGAAGTCATATTCACACAGCAGTTTGTTATAATGTCACACCTCCAGCACTGATCGGGTATCAGGAGCAATGTGGGCTTCATTTGAACATGGGTACCACTGACCTCCTCAAACTGTTCTGTGTCATCTCTGTACATTTCTGCACCACCTTTCCATCATATTTTTGTTTTATTGTTAACCCTTGAAACACTAAGCAGACACACCTAAAATATAACATAATACCCATGTTCAAAGCTCAGGGGGCTAATTTATAAAACTGTGCGCAGAATCCATACTAAAAGTTTGCGTGTGTCAAAAGCCCAAAGTTTCTGTGCACCAAAAAAATACTTAGATTTATAAAACCTTACGTGTGCACAGGTGCATGCAATTTAGCATTTATAAATCACACACCTCCTGGAAGTTTGCATTGGTTATCTTGGCTCATACTCCGCCCTCTACACACCCACATTCAACCATAAATGGTCGATGCAAAGCACCTTGTGAATGTCAATGTGTATTTAAATGAGCCAGCTGAACGATGTTATTGGTGAACAGTGGTAACCACGGAGACCACGCAACCACACCCCAAGTGCATGAAGTGTCTGGAGGAGGATGGGTGTTGATGAATGCTGTTTTCGAAAATCAGAGAGAAAGAACTGATGAATTGAAAGGAATTAGAACAGTATTGAGTAATTTGTGTGGCGTTATGTCTGATGTGTCAAACACATTTTAAAAAAAACTTAGAGTGAACCTTAATGCTGTTGTGCTCCGTGGTGAATTTTCTCCTGAGACCCCAGAGGTATCATTTATAAAACATTGCGATCTAACTGGACATTCATGCAAACTGCCTTTTAATGTAGGCCTGTTCTCCCACAGTGTAGGAAATCTGATGCATGGACTGGTCATCTTAACAACGCCATCCAGGGGGCAGGCATTATTGCGCTTAGCGCTGACTGCGATGTCCCAGACCTGTAGACGATTTCACAAAATTATGTTGTTCCTAAAAGTGGCTTCAGGAAGAGAATTAATTAATTGTTGATCATGTTCAACACACACCTATCAGCTTATTTGCCAGGAACCTCAGCATGTTTAATTTGAACAGGGATGATGTGGTTCCAGCAGGTTGGTCTCTCTAATACTGGGCCAGTTCAGTACATAGATCAAAGAGTAAACCTCAAGGCAGTCTAAATTGCCATATTATTCATACATCATCATGGGCGAGGAAATCTTTGTGCTCTCTGAAAACTCTCTCCATTCTGATCCTGCCTTCAGCACAGTGCCAGCGCATCCATTGTGAAGCACTACACAGAAGTGTCATTGCAGTATTTATATGTTAACTCAGTAATTACACTAAATGCTACATATCTGTCACAATTAATGTACCAATGAGTGCCATCGCTATATTATTTGCAGATGTTCGTATGCACATACTGTCTGTAACTCTTAAATGAATGCTTATGGAATGTATGGCTCCATTCAGGAACACATCTATAATATTACAGGCTTTGGTGTTTATGATTACGAGGGTCTGAAATTAAGTCTGATATGAATAGTTAAACGCACAAGGTTAACGTGGCTTAGATTCACCATCTCAACAACAGAGCTGCCAGTTTACCCTGTCTCCAAAATGTTCATGCGCAAGCTTCAGAGTTTGCATACAGGAGCACACATTCTACCATCAGGTTTTTTTTTGTTTGTTTTTCTATAAATCACAACCTTTGTGTAGAAAGTGGCGTGTGCCATGTTCAGGCATATTTTATTCATATGCAAGCTTTATAAATGAGGCGCCTGGTCTCTATGGTTAGATAAACCTAGTCCTCGTAGAGATGCATTCATTATCTTTAACAAGTCTGAATTGCATTTTTCTTAAAGGGGATCTATCATACAAAAATCACTGTTAGTGTCCTTTTGTACTTCCATTTGGGTCTCTACTGCTCCCATAAACACTCCAAGTGCGAAAACAAACCATCCATCCATGTTCTGTGAATCAGTGGAACGATTTTGGTGTCAGGAATCATGAGCCGTTTGGATATCTCCCCTAGTGTGACGTCAGTTTTGGGAAGACCCAACATGGTAGCACCCCTCACCTATCAACTCCTCTCACAGCCCCCACACACTAGATTAGTAGTGGTTTTGCTTTGCTAGTTTTACGAGCACCGACGCCATGGCTACAAGCAAAGGCAAGTGACACATAAAGTGTTGTGTTTATTAAACACAAGTCCTTGCACCTTGTCGCAGCCAAAGATAACAGAAGAACTGCATGGCGCCATTTCATTTTCGATGGACATGTTCCAGCAACAATCTTGCTGTGTGTGAACCACTTCAAGGTAGACTGCTTTGAGAATCTCGGACAGTACACAGCAGGATTAACCAGCACACTTCTGACGGGAGGATCTGTACCTACTGTCTTTGCGAGTCAGCAGATGAAGGAGGTGTAAGAACTTTCAAATAATGAGTTTTGCGTTTCTATCACAGTTAAGCATGAACAAGTTTGTTTGTGCTTTGCCATTTAGTACAAACTAACACTAACATTACTGTTAGCTCTGCATCTGCTGAGTGGATTTCTCCATTCCAAATCACAAATGCAGTGCACAGCTGATCAAGCCATTTTATAGCTCGATAATTTCTGAAAATAATGTTTGTTGAAATGTTGTCTATAGCTGAATTAAATGTTATGTTATCATCAATGGAGGCAGCCATCAAGTAAAAGCTCGTAACCTAGGCTAATGTTAGCTGCTGTAGCCTCACTGTATCACGTTACCCAAAGTAAAAGAACATTTCCTGTGGAACTCCACACCAGAACTGAACCAGAGTGGGTCCTGGCCGATCCAGAACCATGGTTAGATTTAGCTTTTGCTAAATGGCAAAACACAAACAAGTTCTGGCCGCTCAGGCCGCAGGTTTAGACCACAATATCACTGATGATGAGTGTCTCATAAGGCTTGATAATTTGTTAAGTCCCTGAGGTTGCTGCGCACGTCAGCGCAATCAGACTACATCACTTTTTTTGACGTGACTGCACAGAAATACTACATTACCCAGAGTGCTCTGGTTATGAATTAGGCCTAGATCGTGGGTGGCCAGCAACAGCTTATTTGCATTAAAGAGACAGAACCCTTAAACGGCAAATTCTGAAAGGGAGTGAAACTAGCAAGAATAGAACTGGTGAGACCTCTTTATGTGAGAGTGATTTTGTGCAAATAACTTCGTGAACATGCTTTGTATAACCCATAGACCTATTCTAACTTGTTGAAAAAGAGGTATAATAGGTCCTCTTTAAAGGTCTGACCGGCATCTGTGGAAGGAAAAATAAACATCTCTTCTTTCTTGGAAAAAAACATACCTCCAAAAGGGGCGTGGCTCTGCAGAACCTAACCCTCTTTGGGGGAAACACAAGGAAACTAGATGCATTCAATTTTTTTTCACATCAGAATGAAAAAAAGTCCCATTTTGAGATTTTTGTTTCCTTCCCCATAGAGAGAAACACAGAAAAAGATGATATTGGTTGCTTCAGGAATCCAAAGAGAAGATGGAAATGATGTTAAGCGCTTTCACTTATAAAAGACTGGTATTAAAAGTTAAAGTTAGTCAAATGTGAGGACAAAATATGCCAAAGTATTCCAAGTATTAGCTGGTCATTCAGCAAAGGATTCAAAATGTTACTTCAAACTATGATGAGAACACCGGGTATGTGGGCTTCTTACTTTACGGATGCCTCTGAGTACACAAAAAATAAACAAATAAAAAAAGCTGTTTATACAGCACCCTTAAATTTGCTAGTTGGCATGCATGATAATTACAAAATCAAAAACTTGTAGGAGAACCCCACTTTTTGGAGGACACATCTTCTAGGGGGGCAGCACGGTGGCTTAGTGGTTAGCACTGTTGCCTCACAGCAAGAAGGTTCCTGGTTCGAGCCTCCACAGG
>JBAMYA010046424.1:0-11030 GCA_037176975.1 Arrhamphus sclerolepis | reverse complement strand
TTTGTGTTTAGCTGATATTTTTTCTTATTTTCATATTCTGTATTTTACCAGCTATTATTCATATTTTGTTTTAGAAATTCTTTATCATTTCTTCTGCACCTTGGTTAGCTTTAATTCCTGTTTTACCTCGTAGACCCTCTTTGCTCTATGCTTTCTGCTAAGGCTTTGCTGCGCACCCTTATTTTAAGCCCAGGTTCAGTTCCTGATAGCTGCAAACCTTCACTGGTAAACACGCTGCCCAGTTTTCCTTGTACTTTGCAAGAAAGACATTTGGATTTAGGTTTTGCAGATGAGAATCACCTGGCTGAACTTGTGGTCTTACTACCTTATTTTGATCAAATAATAATAATAATCAGGACAAATAACTGGTTGCATCAAGCTTCAAATCAGGCCACACCCCCATAGTTTTGGAGGGAGCAAATTGGTCTCTAAACTGAGCACAAAACTGTAGTGTGTATCCACCCTGAGGTAAATGTGCACATGACTATGTTTCCAAAACAGCAGACTGGAATTGACCATCAATCAGTTTTCAGTCAGTGGGTAAAGGATAAGTTAATGCAGATGACTACACAGTATCCACAACATATAAACACTACGTAGCTTTCAAACATGACACATTTCTACTCATACGCTAAATGAATGTTTATTGTGGGAGACTTTAGTATTAAATGTGTGGTTAGATAAGATAATCCTGAGATGTAGAACTTAAAGAAAAAGCAAAAATGTCAAATAAGTGGCACTAATGCAAGACAGTCAACTAAAACAAACCCTCTTCATGGTTCATTCCAGTTACATCCTCTAGTGCATTTGCCTGTTTAAAGAGCAATGATGCCCATCACTGCCTGGCCAACAAATGACTGCCAGACTCGCTGCTTGTTGCCTCCAGAAGCAGACTCATGGATGGTGGCAACTTCTTTACTGTCTTCTATGCTGTTACTTTCACTGCTTCTTTGCGTCCAACATTTGAATGATCTCATCTTTCACTCCAATCTAGAAAATTCTTATTACTAATTTTGACCAACCTCCAAACACTGTAGTGAAATGTAACACTCTTTAGCAGGAGAGTTATAGGGTAACTACTGAATCATTTCTTGAAAAAAATAAAAATAAATACAGTAACTTTTCTGTTTCATGCCAAAAGAAAAGATCTTTGCAGTCTTGCTGAAATTAGTTACCCTCTCCTGTTCACACCCACTATTCACATTTTGTACCGAAAAGTAGTCTTTTTTTCTGTGCCAACATCACCCACAGACCAAATTTTAATTTCTTGCCACAACAAACCAGGCCTCTGATAACAGCCCTGCTGTTCATTTTCTCTTTCATCCCTCTATTCAGCTCATAAACGATAAACTGCTTCTTTTATTTGTTCTCCCACTGCTGTAGCACACACTCACATACGCAGTAACTCAACCACAAGGCTCCATGGTACTTCTGAATGCCATCATACTCTTTTTTTGTTGATGTTGTTGTCCTCGCTTTCTTCCACTGGTTCTATTTTCACAGCTGAAATTTAGAAATTTACAAACTCTATATAAAAGGCACATAACATTTTTTCTTCACAGCCTATTGAATCAGACTAAACCTTTCCTGTTTTAGGTCAGTTATGTCTACAGAAATGATTAATGAGAGAGGTAACATTTTAGAGAATTTTTACGTTACTTTCTTCCAAGTCAAAAGTTTATATACACTAAGATTAATATGCCTTTTAAACAATTTAGGAAAGTCCAGATGATGATATCATGAGTTTGAAAGCTTCTGATAGGTTAACTGATAACATTTGATTTAATTGGAGGCACACTTGTGGATGTATTTTAGTTCTTTAACGACCCCACCAAGTAAAAAAAGCAATGGATTTTTATTTTTTCATTTCATTTCGTATTGCTTTGGTTGAGTACATCATCAATAGATGATTAATTTTGTTTCAACAGAGCCTTTAGTTTTTAAAACATGGTCCTCTACCAAATGGTTGAGATTTTACTCAATAGTTCATGTATGAAGTTTCATACACAAACAGTAGAAGAAAAAAAAAAGCTAATTCATGAAGAAATTAGTAATAGAAAATATCCAGTGCACTCAGTTCACTTTATTTGTGGCAGCATCCCACAAAACATTACTGTTTTTTTATTTCAGCAAAGTAAAATCTGATCCGATATCAAACTGCAATTTTTCATCTTGACTGAGTCAGACGTTGGTCTTGTGACATAAAATGTTCTAGTGAGCATTTAGTAGTGTAAATGAAACATGAAATTAACGCAATAACCTGAACTTGACAACTTCTGTCAGTGGAAATCAAATTTGTACAGCTAGTGTCATTTAGTTAAAAAAGAAATTAGTTATGATAATTATGATTTCTGCATTTTTACTCTTCATTTATACAATATTAACTAATAGCAACTCAAAGTGGGAAAAAATTACTTACTGGTGGTGTGTTAGTGCCCAATTGACAAAAAAAAACTTTTTCTTTTATATGTAATTTGATCTTGCAACAATTTTATGTTTTCTTCTGCATATGTGACAGTGTGGGATTTTCAAAAAGAAAGTTGGAGGAAGAAAGAAAGGAAGGTTTGTTATACTTCATTTCTTTTTCAAACACACAGGCTTTTACAGTATTATAGAAAAGCAGCATAGTTACTTAAGTAATGTTAGTGTTCTAGAGACTTTGATTTACAAGTTTGCATCCCTGTAAAGCAACGGGATAACAAACCTTTCTTTCTTCCTCCAACTTTCTTTTTGAAAATTCCACGTTAAATTTTGACTTCCTGTCTTTACTGAGGGTCTGGTCCCCCTAGTGGTCTGGAGCACTTCAGTTCTGTGGAGCAAGTTTTGCTGTTGTTTTTCCTGTGATTGCAGCATTTTGTTTGTGGTTGCAGCATTTTTTTTTGTTTGTATTTGTTTTGTTGATTGTAGGTTTTGCATCTATTTTCTGTTATTGCAACATTTTTATTGTTTGCAGCATTTGTTTTTTGTGTGTGCGTGTTTTGGAGTCTGCATCATACATGTGTTTGCAGCTCATTTCGCCTGTTTGCTATGTGTTTGCACCTGTCGGCCACCGTACAAAAATATACCAACAGTGAAACACAAAAAGACAATGTGTGTTGTTTGATAATGTATTGGTGTTCTTGTGTAGGATGGTGGATGTAAATGAGTGTCTGGTGGATGTGAAAGAGTGTCTAGTGGTTGTGTGGTGATGTTGGATGTTACCACTCCAACTCATGTCAGAGCTGAAACAGTCCAACCGAGAGACATAAAGCTGTAATGTTGACCCATGGCACTTATTCAGCACCAACTGGTGACCACAACCACTGCTTCAGGCTGAATCACAGTTGATACTGGTGTACCAGGTCACTGTCATGCAGCAGACCTTCACCAGTATTCCAGCTCTGTATTCCCTCTCCAGTTTATCAGGAACCATTGAGCCCATTTAGCATTACTAAATGGGAAGAAATGGGTCTTCCAAATGGACAATAACCCTAATCATTCCACCAAATTTGTAACAAAGTCACTTAAGGACAACAAAGTCAGTGCTTTGGAGTGGTCATCACAAAGTCCTGATCTCAATCCTACAGAAAATTTGTGGGCAGAATTGAAAAGATGTGTATGAGCAAGGTGGCTTACAAACCTGACCCAGTTCCACCAGTTCTGATCAAAATTCCAGCAAACTATTGTGAGAAGCTTGTGGAAGGAAACCCAAAACATTTGACACAAGTCATACAGTTTAAAGGCAATGCTACCAAATACTAAGGAGATGTGGGTATGCTTCTGACTTTGAAGAAAGCAATTAATTTTTTTTTCTAAATAATCATTTCTCTCATTATTCTGGCATTTATTCACAAGAAATAATTTTGGTCATTCTAACTGACAGAAAACAGGAAAAGTTTAGTCTAATTTGATGTCAGACAGTGAGAAAAAGATGGTTATGTGTATTTTTATACAGTGTATGTAAACTTCTGGTTTCAACTGTATGACACTGTTCCAGAACTTCTGACCACTCGTCTCCTTGACAACTGGTGGCAAACATATATCAAGCCAAACACGTCCAGACTCAACCACTCAACCACATGCTTAGTTCTGGGCGCTACTGCTGCTGGATGAGAATGGTTGTTATGTATTGTTTGAGCATGAATGTGTGTAAGGGTTGAGGAAAAGAAACTGAATTTGTTTTGTGTACTAAAGAGATGAGACAGAGCTTATAGGGTGATGTACAAGCTGTGATGTGAATGCATGTTGTTTTAATTAAACCAACACCCCTGCTAAGCAACATCCTGTAATAAGGTATGTCTTCTTGACTGTCTGTTTCTATCATCTCTAAGTGAGTCATAGTGTTCCCCACTCATTTCCCTGTACTTCACCTCCTTCACAGATTTTCTCTCCATTATATGTTGACCGTGTTCTGTTCTCATCTCTGTCACTCCCTCATGGGGACTGGGGGTGGATGACGGGGAGCAGTGGAAATAAAAGTCAGCAAAATTATGAGATTCAGAGAAAAACAAACAAACATGAAAATAGCAGGGAGAATACTAACATGGATTTATGATTGACAGCTAAAACAGAATTAAACACAAACACACCTGCACACACCTTTGTTTGACATCTCAGTAAAGCACAACACACATGGGAGGCCTGCTGTCTGCATCAGCAGAGCTCTGGTGAAACCATTAACATTACACACATACTCTCTCACCTACAGGCTCCTGTATGACACAACCCCACGCACAGGCAAGAACTCAAAACAATAAAATCATACAAGCTACTGTGGAAGTTAAAGGAAGGAAAGCTAAAAATTGGTTAGTCTGCTTATGCTTGATTAAACAGGTCGTGTAGTGTAACCACAGCATGCCGGTGTTTCTAAACAGATGTATGTGTCTGTTATTCCTATACGGTTCTATATGTAACCTTGATACTTTCTAAATTCTTCTCCTGAGTTTTTAAACCAGGTTAATTACAAAAGAAATTGCTACAAATGCCAAGCACAAATCTTAATTACTTCAGAACAAATGCGTGATCTGGTGCAGGAAGAAAAATGAACATACACTTAAATAGATCTCAATCTATCAGCCGGCTGATCACATCCTGCTTCATGGCTGCATGCTATAATACAGCAGCTCACCCACAATTTATCAGCCCTGCAATCATTCACTTTGGGTAGACAACAATGGTCTTTTTCTTGACTTTTTTTTTCTTTTTCTAGTGAGCAGGACCGGCTCAATGAGGTGTGTGAGACTGCCCTGCTGCAGCGAACATGAGCAGTGGAGGGTAGCTGATGTTTGCGCTCCATGGAGAAAAAAAAAAACACATACAGGACGAGACCCTTATTACAGGAACTTTAGAGTTCAAGTCTGAGAGATGGAAATGACTGATATGATCAGCGAGGTCGTGTTTCACAGCTGCTGGGGTCAGTCAGCTGTAAGAGGAGATGAAGCAGTAACCTTTTGAAAGAAGATACGTTCAACCTTTCCAAAAAAGGAAAAAAAAAATCCAATACCTCACAAATTACTGAAATTCTATATTAAACTGAAATCAGTACAAAGGCGAATGTTTTACATTTTGAAAATTAGAACAATTAAATATTCTAAATAAATTCTCGTATTCATTTGGTATTGTCCTGCTGAAATAAGTAAGATGATCCAAAAAAACAGAAGAGACCAAGGTGACATCATAAGCTGTTCTATTATCTTTTATCATTTGGCATTGATGATGCCCTTACAGATACCTTCTTGATTTTTATTGATTTTATTGATTTTTATTTGTTTGCTCCTTTGTTGTTTGTTCAGAATTCACTGGGAGTTCGGTAAGTTGGCACGATAAGTGTTGATCATTAGCTTGACTTTTAACTTGCTTTGTAATATTGACTAAATAACTGCCGTTCATGTTGCAAATGTTGCATAAAATAAGTTATATCCAGCTATCTCTACCTGGGAATACTGTAGCTGGGACTAGCTATATTTTGTGCTCAATTTCTTGCTGCTCGGTAGATTCGAGGTGAACTTCTGCAGTGACTGACATGCAGGCCACTTACCTCAACAATGTCTACACATAACGACATTCAAAAGCCGGAAAGACGTGTGAGAAGTAAACTATGCCAAATAGACAAAATGTGCAAGAATTTTCTTCTTCTAAAATCTAAATTGATTCTAAATCTTTGAAAATGAGAATTATGACCTTTTTGTTGATCATCTCCCATGCATACACACATTTCTAGTGATTTCTATGAGTCAAGGTCCTCTGAGTCTACCTGAAATGGTGACAAGAACTTTGAAGTCTCTGGTGTTTCAAACCATGTTTCATTTTTTTTTCTTCTTTGCATGGTAAAGCTGTAAATGATGTATATGAATACAGGAAATGAACTGTGCTCACGGTCTGTGTTTACAGTTCACAGTTTTTGTTTTTTTTTAAAAAGAAAGTCTTCCTGAGCACTTGCTGTGAACAGAACCATGGCCATTAAAGTGACTCCAAAACGTTTTTCTTGCATAAATATGTCAGTTTCACTTTAATTTGAGAAAATATTTCATTACTCTCAGTGTTTTCTAGCTCTCACAGTCTCCAATCTCTAAATCTGCAGAAAGCATCAACTTTGGACTGTCCAGGTCATCTCTCGTAACAACTGCGTGTCCTTTACAGCACTTCGCTACACATCTTCCATGATGGCACTAGCTCACATACTGTAACTACAATAGAAGTCATGGAAGAGGCAACAAAGGTTGTTTTTGAAACCGCATCCTCCACTCTCAGCGTGTATTGATTTTGTCAAAAACTTAAACAGAGTATGCAGATTGTAAGCAATTGCCCAATTTAGAGAATGTGAAAAGCGCCAGGGTAGTTTGTTATTTCTGGATCTGAAGTGCAAAACTACCCCATAATCTGTGCCACTGCAGCAGATGGTCACTGGTCACTGCAGTCACCAGCTTCCAGCTGTGCTGTACCATTGCCACTCTTAAGATTTCATACTACACAATAACAACTGCTAGTCCTGAATATAGTTCACACTGTACACCCCATTGTATGTGTACTACACAGCATGAGGTTTGAAAACACATTTAAAACACCCAACAAAATAACGATAGAAGAAACGGAAGATAAAATGAGCAGGAGACTAAATAAGAGTATGTCGTGGACATTGTTGTAAATCTCTGCACTATACATTGTTCCTCTGTGCTGCTTTTAAATCATTTTTCAGTTTAACCCCTTTAAACAGAAATTTCTTAAGGTCATCTTAATATTTAACTCCATAATGTTTCTTTAATTCCCCAATTATTTTTTACTATGCATAATGTTATTAAGTGCTGAACCCCTCCTCACATATATATAGATTTTTTTAAAAGCAATGAAAACTTCTCAGTTTCAGCATTTGATATGTTGTCCAACCAAACACTGAGTTTAACAAATCTCCTCTGGTTCCAAGCATCAACTGGTAGCTGAAGGTCTCCAGTTAAAATGAAACATGTCCTCAGTGCTGACTTCACCAATAGATTTCCCTTAAGATCAAACTTTGAACTGGAAACCATCAATTTGCTAGACTGTGCTTCCTATGTCTACATTTGATCTATCTGACTAATGGAGAGTCGCCAGATGATTTACTGTGCATGGCTGCTTTCTTCCTTTACATGCCTCTATATAACACCTGAAGAATGTGTGGTCAGTGCTTTATTGTCACAGAAAAAGCTCCATGGAAGTTGAGGAGGCACGTCTGATGCCATACTGGCACATGTTGCCTGTTAAAGTTGAGGAGTTTAATGGTCTCTTGAGACACTGCTGAAGAACAGGTCAGTGAAGATGCATCAGCGTGGACAAAATGTTGACTTTAGACAGAGAGAAGGCTTTCATCTTTTTCAAAAGGTCCTCAGATTAAGCTTCAGTGAATGAATTCACTTGCTTTTCCATCATAATATAAGAAAAAGTTTATATGCACATGTGAGTAAACAATGAATTAAAAAAATTTACCTTTAAGAAGAAAGATAAACTCCAGGCACAGCAGGTATCTATGCAGCTCCATTTATAAAACCGAATGAAAGCAGGCACAGTTTCTTTTTTTTCCCTCCTTCCTTCTTCTTTTTTCCCCCTTCTCTGTTTACAAAGTGGTCCCCCCTAACCTGCTGGAAATGCAATGCGTTTTTGTCCACCACACATTTAGTGCTCTCTTTCCTCACGAGATGCGTAAAATCCGGTCAAACTGCGCGGCTGTGGCATGTTGGTTTTACGCACGGGAGCCCACAGACTTCTCCAGTTGTTGTGGCTCTATGCAAATAAAACATGAAATAGAAAGATTCAAAAAAGACACCTATTGTCCGTGGTTTCTTTCGCTTTTCTTGATCAAAGTTGTAATGTTTCACTTTTCAAATGTGAATGACAGGATTAGGAAAAAAAAAACTCTTCACACCTCAGAGATCCATGCGTTTGGCGTGAAAATCCCTGCACCTGTCCCATCCGACAAGAGGCCGCAGTTCAGAGTCCATAAACCGTTACTAACGTGTTACACCTCCTTTAACGATCAATCAGCAGCAGGCTTCATCCCTCGGGACTCCGTTTCGGGTCTTTGAGGATTAAACTCTTCCAGAAACTCCGCTCTTCAAGCAAAAAGTTTGAAAAGAGTTCCAGCTAACTTTGTTGCAGGATCCACGCCACGCAGCCTCTTGGGTTTACTTCAAAATCGTTGATTCCAGCGCGTCTCTTTCGGTGCGAGGACTCTGGGCTCCTCTGGTAACGGATTTCTCCCTTTGACTTGAAAGAGCACATTTATCCTCACAACTCCCCTCCCTGCACGCGTCCACCTCCATCCACAAGTCTCCCCTCAGAGCAACTCCTTCACGCTGACACACATCAAACCCACATCTTCCACTCTGTTTCTTCCTCCCTCTCTTTTTTTCACAACACTCTTTCAGAGGGTCCAACTCACTTATAATTCCTTTTTTGAAAACATGATGTTTGCGTGTCACATCCTCCTGCATTCTGATGCATTTTCTTTATTAGGCTGTAAAATACATTTCAGAGGTGAGAACATGCAGTTATAGAGTTTAAAATGAGTTCAAGGAGAAGTAGGTGGTCCCTGGAACATTTGAAAAAAAAAATAGGTTAATTTTTAAAGTATACAACCAAAACAGCTTTTTCAGCTTTATTAAAAACCACCCCAAAACACATGAACACATTTAGTATTTATTTATTTATTGAATTACTTTTACTTTTCTAGTTGTCATAGTCACCTGTCCTTACTATTGGCAACCAGCCAAACTATGTTTGGACTCTTGAGAACTGTGTATAGGTCAATATGTCACACATCAACAATGATGAGCTGCAGTTGACATCATGGCAAAGGAGACGCAAAGACTCAAAAAGGGTATGGGGGGGACCAAGCAAGAGACCAAACAAATGTTTATATTGTAAACCTCTGTGCCTATAGGGGGACCCACTGAGCTAAAAACTCCAAAAGACAAAAGACCTTTGTGCAGGTCAACAATATAGTATACCATTTGTCCACAGAAGTCAGAATTTCTAAGTTCCCAGTCTGATTTCCGGTTTCAACTGAAGCGCCTCCAGAGGTCTGAATTTCAGCTCAAAAAGTTGGAGAAACCTCATCTACCCTGACCTCAGAATCCAACATGGCTGCTATTTGCATCAACAAACTAAACACCTGACTAATTTTACAGTTTATACCAGTTCTATCTTACTTTATTAACATGAAGTCAGACCTATGCACAGTAGTGCGCTCAAAACCACGTACAGCGTTGCAATGAATTATGCCTCATATGCATGTGTTGTAAGCGTCGCCTGTGTCGGTCTCCATAACCTTTGAATGGGGTGATGTCATCCGTTGCCAAAGTTTGGGAATCTTCAACTTTTCCTGATTCAATGCATGCCTGGCGCGATACACTCACGAGGGGCGAGTAGAATTTCAAACAGGTTTGATTTTCATCCAACCATACGATTGCCGATCGGGAGGTGGTCGTGAGAGGTTAATTGCTACTCGTTACCCCACGTTTACTACACAAAACGAGATGCACGATTAAGCGGGAGCGCGGCCTGATCCAAAAAAATTCTCACACGAGTGAAAAAAAGAGCCAAAACTTGCACAGTGTCTGCTCGAGTTGCAGCTACACAGCCAGAACTAGACAATGAAACTGTACATGGATGCAGGACTATTTCAAAGCATGTAGCTTATCTGTGGAATGAGAAAGAAGAAATTTGATTAGTTGTTTTTGGTAGGATGAAGAAACATCAGAAACACCACCCCCAGTGTGTTGCTGCAACACAGCTCTGTGAATCCAGCGTTAGTGTTGCTAAAAAGAGCTAGCAGCAACAATGGCTAGGCCAATGTTAAGAAAGTAAGTAAGTAAGTAAAATTTATTTATAAAGCACATTTAAACAGTGATATCACTGACCAAAGTGATGTACATATTAAAAAGTTCGTAGTGTACAAGTAGCCGATTAATGATGTTTCCAACTTTGTAAGCGGAGCATGGTCAACTCAAGTGACTCATCATTCCCATAATTCCACCTTGTGAATCAAGATTAGAGCATTAGGGCTCCTGCATAGCGCATCTGGTTGAGGGAGAGACACATATATGGAGGCTACAGAGCTTGTGGAGTCAGTCCAGGTTGCCTGTGGATCTTTGCTGTTTGTTTTCCCTCTCTCTCCGTCTGGCCCCCTTTTCTGCCAAAATACAGTCAATAAAGGCCACCAGAGACAGAAAAATATCTATTAAATAAATAGATAAACTGCAATATTAGCAACAATTTAAATAGATAGGGTAGAACTGTAAACTAGTGCTCTCGGTTCAAAATCTCCTCATGGTCCCCAAAACAGGTTTTAAAAGGCAGAGGGACCAGTTCTTTCAGGCTGTAGCCCCCAGATTGTGGAATGAACTGCCCTTCTCCCTACGTGATGCTGAATCTGTTGATTGTTTTACAGAACAGCTGAAGATACTTTTATTTAGACAGGCTTTTAATTAGCTGGTTTGACTGACTTTTAGTTTTAGTTTTTTATCTGTGAAAAATGCTATATATACATATATAAATAAATATATATAAATAACTATATA
>JBAMYA010046423.1:0-11030 GCA_037176975.1 Arrhamphus sclerolepis | reverse complement strand
CCCTCATGGGAAGAAACCTGGACCAGAACCTGGTTCTTAGGGGGACCCTCCTGCTGAAGACCAGCTGGGTAAGAAGGTGACGAGGAGAATTAGGACAGAGGGAAGGAAGGACAGAGGAGATGTACAATATATGGATTCAAAAATATACATACAATATGTTATAAAAGAATATATATATAAAATATATACATTGTAATATGTAGTTCAGCTGCAGTTTTCAGTCCCTCATGAAGGATCAGGATCATGCAGTTTTCTTCTTTTTTGTGATCAAAAATGCCTCATTTTGTGGCAACTTTTCACAAACATTGCAGTGCAGTGTTTTATGCGTATTTTTGTACAAGAAAATGGAAGAAATGGCAACATTTCTCTCATTAAAGTCAAAAACAAGATGCTGTCTCCATTATAGCGAAACTGACTTAAAACTGTAAATATAAAGTGCATAAAAATGTATTATTTTAAAAGTGCAGTGCTTATAATATTACGAGGATGCAACTTAAAATTAATAACAAACAAAATTCTCTTGCAACTTTAATTTTATACAATTAACTCAGTCTTAGCAGAATATTGTTAAAGACCAAACTTATTCAGCTTTTGCTGCAATTATTAAAAAACTAACCAACTAATTAATGTTGTTGGTCGGAGTTTCTTTCTGTGATTAACAGAAACTTGGAATATGTATTTTCTTAACACACACACTCAAAAGAATGATAAAAAAAATTAAAAAATCACCAAAACTAATAGTTTAGTTGAGCTCTCAGAGCCAGAATAATTCATTCATGTTTTTAATCACTTACTTTAACCTCAAATACAGATAAGGAACGATTTTTGTTGACCACAGAGGAATTTTCAGCTACCTGGTGTGTGAGTGTGTGCATACATGTTTTGTTTTTTTTAATAAAGAAAAAAAAACATGTATGCACGCACTCACATACCTTGCCAATGGACTGATAATCAGCTGTCCATCAAGTAAATGATAATAATAGTCATAAAACGAGACTCACTAAGTCTGTGGCTCTGTTGTTATATTTTCTGAATCAGGCGAGTCAGTGCTGCTGCAGGAAATCACTGCTGCGTTTGTGTTCCGTCCTCCTCTCTAGATTATATTAAGCCTTGCCATCGATGGCATCACCTCATCCCATTCGGTGCAGCAAAGACATTCAATTTCTGTTTGATTATCCTCTGTTATACTGCATATTAAACATGTTACCTGGCAACAGTGTCGCTACAAGCAGTCACTGCAGACAGGTAGAGGTGTTTTGTCAAAATGTGCAACGTAATTGTTGCATCTCATTTTCTTATTTCTGCAGATGCTTAATGTACAAATGACATTTAAATAAGGATATTTTGGAGCTCTGGAAAAATTTTCAAAGTGGCTGCTTGTCGAAATGAAGATATATGTTTATTTTCTATTAGTAAAATAAATAATAGTTCCAGTTCCAGCCCTTACATATATGTACACAAGAAATCTAAATACAGATAATTTATAGACAGTGACTAAGGTCATTTGAAGGTCAGTATGACCTCAGGTGAACAGCAGGAAATGATATATTACATCATGTCATTATTTATCCAACAAAAACTAAAATGAATGAGGTGTAAAAGCAGTCTTACGATCAAACCAAGCACAACCTGTCAATAGTATGTAGAAGCACTTCAGCCTCCAAATGAGTTCAAATGAGTTCACAGACAAGACATTGTGTGCTTCTTTCCTATTCACTGTGTTGCAACATCGTGTTACTACAATAACCTAGAACAGACAAGCCAAACACTGACTGTTAATTTCTCATGCTCCCTGTACCATGAGGCTGTGGATGTGTGTTTGATGTGTTCAGCTGTGGAGTGCAGTGGGCCTTCCAGAGTTGATTCTTTATTGATTTGTAACAAGAGTAATGAAAAGTACAAAACAGTGAAGTCACATGTGGCTGAGAGTTATGTTATTCTATCATCTTTCACTAACGAACACCTCACTCTTTGAGGATGTATCTCTCACCATAGGTATGTTTTTATCATTTTGGCTTCTTAATTCTTAATTAAACTAATTAACTAACTGACTTTATTACTGATTAATCATCAAGATTGATTCCCTGCAGACAAAACTAGTTCATATTTACTGGTGAATTCCTGGTGCATTTTTGTGTCTATGCAGGAATCTGGTTGGGCATTGAACTGGACAAGCCAAGTGGTAAAAATGATGGTTCAGTGAGAGGAGTAAGATACTTCAGCTGTCCTCCAAAACATGGCGTCTTTGCTCCTCCGTCTCATGTTCAAAGGTGGGTGTATGTCCTGTTAGTAGTAGCTCAGATTTTCAACAACAGTCTCTTTTGTTTGTTGCCGTTTGACACCTTCAGAATTCAAGACGGGTTTTTCCTTTGAAAGTTCTTGAATTGTTATTTTAAATTACCAACAGTGCCTTGTTTATTTCTTTTGTTTTGTTTTTTAACCTTCAGTCCTATTCTATTCTGCTGTATTCTTTAACTTTAATAAGTAGTTTTTCAATAAATACTTAAACTTCAGAGAAGTTTCAGAGGCAAACTGTGATACTGCTGACGTTGCATCTTATTGTCCTAACGAGTACATCTAATGGCAGTACTGCTCTTTTGACAGTGTCATTTTCAGCCGCTGACATATTTGATTCTGTTCTCTGTGCAGTAATTAGCTTGAGTCAGAGTTGTCCAATGGGACGTCTGGGTCCCACGCTCTGCATGACCCTGAAACTAATGTGACACCTTATAATGAGCCAGATGCAGCATCCCTGCTTTTTATATATGATTATAGATTACAGATGTTTGGTGGTCGTATTCACACAACAATGGTATAGAAATTGCTACCTAGTTTTTAAGTCTTCGTATAGCACTGTATGGCTTCATGTCATTCAATTTTGATTGAAAGTAAGATGGAAAATAAAGTTAAGATCATTAGTTTGAGTGCCAGTAAGGTCTCCAAGTTTATCAAAACTCTCCTCCATGACGTCATCCTGTAGACTATCTGATGTGAGTAAGTAGGTCAGTAATCAGTAAATCTCTGTGTGGTGGTTTATTAACTTATTATTTTAAAAGCTTTTTAAGTTCTTTGTTCTTGCATAAATGATAGTTATCTCAGAATATAGAGCATATATAATATAATCATCGATCCCAAGACTGGACAATCTTGTTTTCCATTCATCTGCTCAGAATAATTTTCAGAGGGAAATGAAAGGTTCTTGCATCTGATTTCAGGACTGTTGCACACCGTTGTTCCCAACATTGCATGGACCAGATGCTGCTCACTCCTTTAAACAAGAACCAGTTTTGCTTCAACTGTGAAAACTTTACAACAGATCTATTACCAATAAATCTAAAAATTAAAATCAGCACTTATAAAAACGAGCTACTATGAAATGTCTTTAAAAGCTTGTAAACCTGTAACTGAAATGCTGAAAGAAGATACTTTGATACATAAAGCAGACGGTTTATTCTAGACTGGCTGGATCCTTGGTCCTGTCGCTCTCATGCAGCAGTACAAAAAGCCTGCATGAAGGTTTGGATCCAATGCCAGATGAGCAGCAGCTAGGTCACATCTGGCTGATTTAAAACACACACACAGATCTACACAGCTTTTGTGATTAATGTTATTTCCTATTGATAAGTGAAAACATTTAAATCGTTGAATCGCCACCTTATGGTGGTGGAGTTTGCGTGCTCGAATGGTCCCAGCAGCTATGATGTCGGGGAAAATGCCCCTGGTGGGGTCTCCCAAGGCGGGCTGGGGGACCGGCCAGACTAACAGCAGTTCGAACAGACTAGATAGTGTTCAGCATGTGAGTAGCGTGCAGTTTTCCATTTTATTTGCTTGCTTTTAAGTTTGTTGTTTTGATATCAGGAGGAATTGTGAGGTCGAGTTTTCTGTTCAAGGACACTTTGATCTGTGATGGGGCTAGAGATTGATGAGTTGGAGTGAAAAGTAGTTTCCAGTTAAAGTCCATCTGATTTTTTTTTAAACTTTATTTATTCATTTATTTGGGTGGGGGGGTGTTCACCTCTCTTTGTTTCCTGCTGCAGATTCACCATTTAAGATGGCAGATTCATTTGTTCCCGTATTGCCACTTCTCTCTCTGTTTTCTTGTTGTTTTGTTTGTCTCCTTTTCAATTTACGTTTGGAGATTAATAAAGTATTTTTTGAATTTTGTTTTGAAACCATTGATTCTTTTATACAGTAACAATAAAGATGAGATATAGAAAGAAGCTATATCTCGTGTGTGTTTTTTCTTGCCATCCTTATGGCTTTTCTCTTTCCTAGTTTTCCTCATTAGCCCAAGGGTAAAGGCTGTGTTCACCTGAGCTTGTGCTTTCCAGTTGTCTAATGAAGAATATCACTTTCTCATCCAGCTTTTTCTCTCCTTCTTTTCTTCTCCTATCAGGCGCTCTCTCTATCCATCAGAAAGACTAACTTCCCACACTCCCACACGCACAATTTGTTCTTGCCTCTCAGCCTTTTTTTCTGCTCACATCTCTTCAAAAAAGAAAAAAAGAACACTTGCTGTTTTTCAATATTGATAGTGCCTCTTAATATTCTCCAGAGTTCTGCCGCTGTTATCAGACATTAATAAGCAGGACTGGTACTGTTTTTCAAGCAGCATTTGTCTTTATTTATTCAAGCTGTTTTTGGAGATGAGGCTATCGAAAGCAGGTAATGTGAGCTGGTATTTAATACAGTTTCAGAATGCACATGGTCATTTTTTCCCCCAACAGAGACGTTTTGTCTCATTGTATAAAAACTAAATGAATATGCTCACCATTTCCTTCTTTACAGGATTCATGGTTCGGTCGATTGCCTTTCAGAGCTCACCACCTCACGCCTCAGTCATCCACTCAGTGGTGAGATTTCCACAAGCTTTGGCTGCAGTCTGTCTGTGCCTTTGCATTTATTATTCTCTTACACTGTGAGTGTTTGTGTCATCCCATGGAAGTCCTTGACTTGTGATTGCTCTGCAGGAACAATGCGGCGAAGTCTCAGCACATCAACGGCCATCGCCAGCCTGAAGGAGACAAGCAGAAGAAACACAGTTACAAGGTGCACTTTTTTTTTCCTTTCACAACAGTCCTCACAGCTCGCCTTCCCTAAACTCTCATCTGAATTTTAATCCCAGCATAAGTGACCAGCTCAGTACCAGCATACAACGTTGTACACCAGTCAGCCAGAACAAGTAGCATGAGTTAGCGCGAGTCACTTTGTTATGTTGCAAGTGTTCTGCTGGGACCATGATGCATCCTGGTATTCACATGATTATTGGTCTGGCACTTGCCACCGACTTCAGATTTCTTGTGGACCTGTTATTCCCCAACAGATTCTGATCTGGTGGGTCCTGAAGCCATCGGGTAGTAACCCAGTCCCCATTCAGAGACTCACAACACACAGAGCCCAAAGGATCTTCAAATATTTCTGTGCCAGACGCTGCAGGATGCCCTCATTTGTTCTTTGTCCAGACCCTGGCTGGTCAGAGAACCTTCTAAATATTCAGTGGTTGGCCTTAATAATAGATACAGTAGTATATAGCAGCAAAAGTATGTTTTTGTTCCCCAAATGGATGCTGCATGATTGTGCTTTTAATCAGGACAGTCAAGGTGTTGAAGATCCCCAGAATGCCAAACCACCATGAATCTCATGACTTTTCTTCTTCTTTTACATTTTCTCATGAATTGTTCTTTCTTCACTTTATTTTATTTTTTTTATGCTTGTTTTTCTCTTCTGTTCGCTGCCAAAAAAAGGAGTCGCTCCAGTCCTCAAAGTCGGCGCTGGAGCACCCTCAGCAGTAGTAGCGGTGGAATTCCTGGAGCCACGGGAGGGTCCAGTTCCTCTCCCTCCTCTGATGGACAGGTGCACCTCCACGTGGGCATGCAGGTCTTCCTCAGCAGTGCCAATGATATGGCAATTATCCGTTACTTGGGCACAGCGGACTTCGCTCCAGGCCTCTGGCTCGGCCTGGAGCTCAGAAGTCCTAAAGGCAAGAATGACGGTTCTGTGGACGGACGCCGCTACTTCAGCTGTCGAACTGGCTACGGTGTGCTGGTCCGTCCCAGCCGTGTCACCTACCGCGGCATTAATGGTTCACGCTTGGTGAATGAAAACACCTGAGGTCTACGCAGAACAAGGGCTGGGATCTTACATAGACTTTTTCTTTTTGCTTTGCTATCAGTATTTTTCTCATTCAAAAACGAACTCCTCTGTGCTACTCAGAGGAGTCAGTTACAGAAATAGCAGCCTTTTAGTCTTAAAAAAAGTTGATGATGAAAAAGCACTTTACAAAACTACATTTAAAATCTTAGTCTCTACATTCTGGAAGAATTAAGGGGAGTCTTAATGCAACAAAAACACTGCACTACTATAAACTACAATGTGATTGCACTAACAAATATCAATAATATAAGATCAAATTGATGGTATGGTTTTTATCAGGCTATTTTGATGATTATGTAGTCGTCTGTCTAATCAAATGTGTGTGCATGCATGTTATTTAAGGGCACTTTGAAACAAGGCTGATTTTAAGCAGGGTCATCAAATGAACTGCAGACAACAGATGGAAGCTGAGACTAAACTCAAAAGTCTGGTTAGATCTCTGTCAAAATCCAACTACATTAATAGAGTCTGTTACTTCCTGTCCCAAACTATAAACTTGATGTACATAAATAATGGTTATTCTTTGACAGTGCAACAGATATGCCACCAAATGTCTGTTTATTTTAGCATTAGTTTGGAGCCGTTATCATATGAAACTGGACAGCAAGCATGACTTCCTGTTTTTCAAGACTAGTGTTTCAGGACTGTTGAGGGTGATCACAGCTTCATTTATGTTATTGTGCTACTTTGGACAGGGTTTTATCACTTTTAACTGTGCAATCTGCAATTTCCAAATGTTAAACTATATGTAAATGAGTGTTAGATATGCGAGTCTTCTTGCATGTTACCAGCTTTGGTGTTTTTTTCGTTTTTTTTTAAGCTAAATATATATTTGTTGATGAAAATCTAAATGGGCATAATTGTATTTGATGCCCAATGAAGCCAGCTTGACACTGGAAATATGCAATTATCCAGATGTTTTTAGGATAGTTTGCCATGTGATTAAAGATGACTGAAGTCTGCAGAGAAAAAGCTACTGATCATCCATATTGAAAACATGCCTACTATTCATTAGAAAACACTCATACAACATCTGATTAGACTATGTAGACCAGACCATGAGCTGAAGAGTCTCCTGCTGTGTGATTGGTCAGGCTGCCTGTGGTCAAGGTTACCTGGAATATTTGCCACAAATCATGTGGTTAGAAAAAAAAAGTTTTTCCAAGTTAAAATGCTACTTTTTTCTTATCTTTAACCTTTTTAAAATAGCTTCTCCTTTCACAGAGGTCTTTGTGTTTTATGTTTGTGACATTTGTATTTGTGTTTAACATTTCAACTTTCACATACTACCTATAGCTGGTATCTGCACTAATAAATTGCAGCACAAATTATTTACATCTAGTTGATGGATTTCAAAGCCTCCAGTTTTTTTCACACAAATCCTGATGGTGTATTTAAAGTGTGAACATGCAACAGAAGGGTGCCATCCAGTGCATTTATATGTTAATGAAGAACTGAATTTGTTAAACGAATAAAATAAAAGATTCTATTCTACGTAATATCTTGATTCTGCCTTGTCCGTCTTTTCCTCTGGGCTGTCGGGGGTGGGGGGTTGTAGCAGTAAAAGTAAGCTGTGCTTGACATTCTAAATTGTTCATAAAGTCTTGGGTGATTAAATATGAAATGAAACAGTTATGTGCCTTCACTCATCATCCGATCCCAGAGACTCATCAGCGTTGAAAGCTCTTTGTGGGACATTGTTTCTTTGTTAGCAGCTTCACAAATTCATTCAGCTTTGAATGGAAGTGAAATGCCTCTATAATGCTATGATTGTGTATCAAATAGATATTTGATTACCTTCATAAAATATCTTCTGTGTCTTCTTCCCTGTTTTTATAGTCCAAACAGGAGAAAGAAAAGGATCCAGTGAGTTGGTTTGTCTCAACTGAGTGGTAGGTGTAGCATATACATATGTGTATACATATATATATATATATATACATATTCTCTTTCAATAAGTTTAAATACCAGGGAATTTAAAAAGACTGACTGTTGCCAGGTCTTAAAATTAGGTCCATCCAACCTGAGTCATCACTGTACCCAGACAGAATCCACAAAGTCACAGCAAAAGCTTTTTGAGTTAATGGGTGTTTACCTCTGAGACCGTTTTATTGGTTTGACCCTGCCTAAAAACCACAGCGTAAATATTTATTGCTACCGAGCAACTGGCTGGAGTACGCAGCCATAATCATGATATAATGGTGTGGAATCATAATATTTGGCCACAGAGATGTGCTTGGAGCTGAATGCTGCTCTTATTTATTCATTTTAAAATTGAAATACCATGGTCAGCTGCTAGCTGTCATTATCACAGAATGGTACTGATGACCAACGTTTTAATTTTTCTTGTTTGTGTCTGTGTAACTTTGATGCTACTCTTGTGTTGTCCATGAAAATCAACCTTTTGAAAAGAAGCACCAAGGCTCTTGACAGGATGGTTCGTCTTAATCCCTGGATCCATGATGAGGACCAAGGAGGTAAATACAAGTTGGCCTACAGGAAAAGCAAAAAAGAAAACTTGAAGCATGCAACCAAAGTAATCTGGAAATGTTCAGCATTTAACAATACTGTCAGTTTGGAGTGACTCATGCTAAAATCTATGAACTGAAGAACAGATCGTTCTGATATCTGAGCCCTAAAGAAGGACACGTGTTTGATTAATACGATGGGAAATTACATAAATATAATTAATATAGAGAAAGAATTATTACAAGTTTATTAAATGTCTGGTTCTTAAACATTAAAGCTTAGTTAATAACATCAAAATATGATGCATTTCAGGAATCAACTATATCATCTTTTACTGGACAAATACTAAGCTGAAATGCAGCCAGCTGCTGTGAATCTTTTCCATAGCCACTTCAAGCCTGCCCAGGGTCACGGGAGTCCTGATGGATCCCATCCCAGCTGAGAGCTGGACAGGACCGTTTCTGCACCGAGACAAGCAAACACACCAGCTCACGTTCAATTTAAAACCATCTATCAACGTGCATCTTTTCTGCATTGTGGAAGGAAGTACACATACAGACACAGGATGAACATGCACCCTCCACACAGAAAGGCCCAGGTGGAACTCAAACAGAAACCTTTTAGCTGGGAGGAACAGTGCTAACGACAGTATGACCTGCTGCCTCTGCTGAGCCTCAAATGGTTCTGATTATTGGTTTTCCATCCTGTTGGTCTCTGCAAGTGTGACCACGTTAATAAAAGCAGAGGTTTGCTGGTCACAAGCATGCTGCCAAATACTGTTATCACAATGTTGCTGCCTATCACTTAGGCAAGGCCTTCAAGGCCACTTCTAAACACTTCAAAGTCCATCTGTGGTCAGAAAAATATTCACAAGTGGAAAAATTACTCAGAGAAGGACTCATCCCACCAGGTTCATCCTAAGATCAGATCATACAAAGCTCAGGCCTCAGGAAGGATATTGAATGTTAAAGTTGAAGAGGAACAAACACAGAGAGGATCTCTGACCAAACTACAAGATTTCTGAAACTAACATTTGCACAAGCAAGACCAAGACTGTCATAATGCAAAGTAGCACGTTGCATCAAAACTCTTAAGTGCAGTGGTGAAAATATTGGAATATAAAGTTATTGAGTCAACTGAAATACTATACTTCTGTATACTATAGTATGCCAGAGTCATACAGTATGTGAGGTCATCTGCCGGGCAGCGTAAAAACTGAGCAAGATGACGACTGAGGCGGGAAAAAGGAATTATGATGTTTGAATGACCCAAAGTTGAGTGAAATTCTGTGGTTGGACCTTAAGAGAGCTGAGTAGAAGTGAAAGCCCACAGAACTGAATGAACTGAAGCAATGTAAATGTGGAATGGCCCTCATTCCACAATAGTATGTGAAATTAATAACAGAAAGACATTATTATTAAGTTTTTGCTGCTTATACACATTCATTCAATTAAATTTTCTTTATATAGCATCTTTTCACAACAAAGTTGTCTCTAGGTGCTTCTGAGCAACACAAACATGACCCACAAGCACATGACAAAGCCCAACAGTGGCAAGAAAAACACTCCTTTAGCAGGACCTGGATCAGTTCTACGGGGGACCCTCCTGCTGAAAGCCAGCTGGATGAAGGACGACATGAGGAAGTTGACAGGACAGAGAAGATGAAGGATAGAGAGAGGAGAGGGACAAAATTATATAAGATGTGGTTAAAAAAAATACAAATATCTGGTATAAAAATACATAAATATGTGGTGGTTGGAGGGTCGGACTGCAGGTCTGCCATGCCAGTGTTCATCCCACAGTGGCAAATCAGTCAACAGGAGCAGGTAAACGCCAGGATGGTCAGAAGATGGGAGGTTTGGAAGGTGAGAGGGAGAAAAACATCACCATGACATCACTTGAAAAAGGAGAAGAGAGCGAGACTACAGAAGAGAGACAACATTGATTCTATGAAATGATTCAGGACAGTCTGAGATCAGACAGACAGGATGAAGATGCTCAGTGGACAATAGGACTCCCTCCAGCAGCCTGGGCCTATAGCAGCATAACTAGGAAGTAGTCTAAGAGACTTTATCAAAAAGGATGGTCTTAACTCTAGCCTTAAATGTAGAGAGGGAGTCTGCATCCTGAGGGCTGTTTCACAAAAAGCAGGATAATGGATTGAGCCGGGATATCCCAGATATCCTGGCTACCTGCAGACTACTGGGTCCCAGTCCATCCAGTACCTGTGCAGACTACTGGGTCCCAGTCCATCCAGTACCTGTGCAGACTACTGGGTCCCAGTCCATCCACTACCTGCAGACTACTGGGTCCCAGTCCATCCACTACCTGTGCAGACTACTGGGTCCCAGTCCATCCACTACCTGCAGACTACTGGGTCCCAGTCCATCCACTACCTGCAGACTACT
>JBAMYA010046422.1:0-11030 GCA_037176975.1 Arrhamphus sclerolepis | reverse complement strand
TTACGTAGCTCTGTTAGCTCGCTAATTTAGACAATAGGCTGTTGACAGTAACGTTAACGTGTGTAGTTGTGTCGAATCGTATGCACTTGTGGGAGTTATATGGTACGTTTAACTTACGTTCCATGTTTCTCGCCTCAGGCCTGTTTGGGAGAGCGCCCTCCATCCTGCCCGTTCACGATCTGCCTTTGCCCTTTCTGGATTTGTCTGCCTTCGCTGCCTGCTCGCTTGGATTACCGACCCCGGCCTGTTTTTTTTGGACTTGATTAAAGCCTTTTGGACTGATCTCTGTCTCTGCATTCGTGCTTTTGGGTTCTTCTTGTTCTGAGTCATTACACCTCTGAGTATTTTAAACGATGTGTATATTGATGATGATAACTGTCATGAACTAAAACCTCCTGTTTTGTGTGTTTGGCTGAATTTAAGGACAAAGGCTTAATTAAAACAACTGTCCCCTGATTGATGTATAATCATGTACTACAAATTAAGAAACCTTTGAACAGGTTCATGCTTTCTTTTCAAAATGAATTCTTTTTGAGCATTCATCTGAATTTAGTAGGAAAATAAGGGGCGTAGCACATGTCAGTTTGACTTCAGTCAGGATGATTTTTCTTCTTCATCAGACATTGAAAACATCCCTCATCTTGAAGTGTCCATAAGGTGACTTTTAATCTTCACTTAGTGATACTAAAGGAACAGTATGAAATGTAAGAGCGACTCTGAATTAGCCACTATTCTGCTTTTGAGCTTAGTCATGAGCATTACCAGGAAGAGGAGGTGCTCTTAGTCCAGAGCCTCACAATCAGCAGTGGGACCAGTGGGACCAGTGGGACCAGCTCTGACTGATGAAACAAGCAGTTGCAGTATGTTCTTGAAGAAATGTGAAAAGCAACCATCACCCCTTCAGCAATAATAATACCACACCATGAAAAAAAAATTATTTTACTTCATCCTGATGTTTGAAGTCACTAAAATACAGATTTCTATCTAATTAGAATCTATTTTCTTGACATTTAATTTTCATTTTTTATCTAATATATAGGTATCATTGAGATGTGTATTGAAGTATTTACAATAACTACTAGTGGTGTTTTACTGCAAAATTAACCTTATTCTCTGTTCCCCTTTGAGTGATTGACTTCCACATTGTACAATGGTCTAATTAAATTATTACAACAAAGTCAAATTGAAGCTGAGCTGCTTCTTCTCATCGTTGAGGAAAACAGGCAGCAGAATGGCAGCAAACAGGCACATTAGCAGTAACTAACCTCTCATCTGATTCAAGTTGCAGGCAGAGTGGAAAACTTCTCTCCAAATAAAGACTGATGGTCGGGCTGTGGGAAAACAAACAAATGTCCAAGTAATTCATTTGAATGTCTTTAAATAAAATAATAAAGGGACACTGGTGTGTTAAGCAGGCTGGGCATCGCATATGCAAACACAGAATTTTCTCTCTTCACAGTAATAAATCGGATAGGAGTGAATCTGCAGTCATAGCATGTTCATGTTTGGCATGTTTATGGGCTTGTCGGTTCATGTGCATTCATTTCCTGCTTCTGTGTTTGTATCTGTGGTGACTCTGCCTTTCCCAGGTGGTCAACCGGTGATGAGCTGCACTCTGTGTTGATAATAACCTCATTAATCATGCCGTTCTGCAACTATGATTATCAGCATTGGTTTGAGAAAGAAATAACCACTGGACCGATGGAGGCAGAGGTTGTAGGTGTGTAGGGCAAAGCAGACAATTATCGATTTAACAATGAGTTGAGGCTAAAAGGAATCTGAATGTTTTCCCTGTACGATGCAGCAGTTAGCATTGCTAGGGTGTCAGGAGGAGACACATTCTCCATTGGAAAACTGCTTAATTGGACTGAATAATACAATACGAATTTGAAAGGACATACCTTGCATTTCTCAAACAATCACACATATCTCACTGATCAAACATAAACTGAACACTGTCCTGATAAATGGGTATTCACCGTGGGAACAGTTTCAGTGGCTTATGGATGCTTTTCATACTCCTCACAGATATGCATGGATCCTAATAGGCAACATCAGAACTGTTCCAGAATCAGTTCAAACCTGTGTTCATATCCAGTCTTCAGAATTCTGGTTTCACTTTATGATGCCTTTTTTATGTACACTATACTAGCTAGTGAAATTTAATGACACCTGCCACATAGCAGTTAGACGTGTAGTATCTTCACGTGTTTCTTTGCTGCTGCCATGCTGAATTCTGCACTTTGCTTAACTAAAATAAACCTCCTACACAAGAAATGAGGATTTGGAATTGACGCTCCCTTAAAAAAAGAAAAAAAGAAAAGAAAAGAAAAAAATATGGAATAAAGAAGTGTGTGCAGAACCTCCAGGGTCTGGTAAAAATGACCTCAGTCTGCTTGCCAAATGAAAGCAAATGTGTCCTCACAGCTCTGTTAAAAAGCACCAGACTGAGGCTGCTTATGGACACACACACACACGCACGCGCACACACACACACACACACACACACACACACACACACACACAGGGCCTTAAATAGCACACCGCATTAGCTTTCAACTGCATTACTTTAAAGTGGCACCAACATCTGAGTATTGATTAACAAACTCGATACGACTGGATTGTGGAATCACACATTTCTGTACGAAGAAGAGAAGAAAAGATTTATTCTTGTCCTCCCTTTGGATATGACTGGATATGACTCAGATTTTCACACAGAAAAAGACAAGTTTTCAACAGAAATCACTCAAGTCTTTAGAAAAGTGGCAAATGAGGACCTTTACGCCTCCTAAAGCCCCAAGGGGTTTTTCAAAGCCCTCTGATTTCTCATTTCTGTTGGGACTGAAGACCTTTTCAGAAATCCGTTCATGCCTATGTTCTGGATGGAAGCTGCACCTGCTTCACCTCAGTTCACTCCTCCATTTTTCACAGAAACGCCATCTAACGAGGCCCAAAACCAGCAGAGAAAAACAAGAGAAGAGGGTGAGCACTCCCCTGATAACGCCCACCACTCTGTTACTCAATTAATGTCTTGTTTTATCTGGTTTTGACATACCTGCCATCCTCAGCTGAATTGAAACTCATTTCTTTCCCTCCTCCTTTGCACAGTCACACTTTTTTCTATCTCTAAGTAGCTATACACAGCGTGTGGAATTAGGCACCGTAGTAATGACTTGCATATTGAAAATCACAAGATTGCTCTTCCTTGTGTACAGAGACTTAACACTTGCCTCACACTAATTCCAGACTGAAACCAAGTCTGCTGCATCATGTTTTATTTTACCTCTTCCTGCTAAAATACAAGCCTGCTTACACATTTCCATATTTTTCTTTTCTTTTCTTTTCTTTTTGGGGTTTATGATGCCAAGTGGCGCTAATGTAACGAGCTGTCTTGTGCTGTGTTTTCCACTTTGATTTGCAGTTCATATGACTGATTGAAAGTGCTGACGTGCCAGTGTCAGACATTGCACCCTTGACCAACATCATCCTAAATCCTGTTCTGCTCTTGAGTGTTGTGTGAAATCCATTTGCCACAGATTCCAGCAGAAAGCTTGTCATCTTGTTAAAAAGATCCAGCTAAAAATGGAGGGAGATTTTACTCTACAAAGGTGGGGATGCATTCTTTTGTTTCACTCTCACTTTATCTATTCATCAGTTCCTTTGTAACCTAATTTTCTATTTTAAAAAAAGAAAAAGGAAAAAAGGTCTTCTGTAATCTCAAAAAGATGGCAGCTTTGGCTTTGTCACAGTAAAGTTGAGACTCTGCAGTTGTGGTTGCTAAGGCAAAGGAGTAATAAAACCCATTGGTGAGAGTTTATCATTTCAGCATGGGGAGCTACTGTTGTGCTGTCTAACTCATAACCATTTATTTATTTCCCATTATCTAGGCATGAAGAGTATACACTATATATTTGAAATAGTTCCTCAGAATCAATAGACATTTCTTTTTTTTCCCACCCACAACAGGCACTTCTGAATACAGAAATTAGAAAAAAAGAAAAGTGGTAGCTGAAAATTGTACCTTTAGCCTAATGATTCATGTCGTGTCTTTACAGGAATTCCAGTGACAGTAGAGTCACATCGCCTCAGGATGAGCAGTCTCAGAGCAAGCTGATGTGCTGTCTAGAGTCAATACCTCCTCTTTTGTCTGAGCAGAAACAAAGGTCTGATGCAGCTGCTTGTGAAAGCGGCATTTTATATATAACATATATGTATATATAGTTTATATGGTACGGAGAGGAACAAAAAAACTCCCATCTGAGCAGACATGCAGATAACAATGCACATTAAACAAAAGCATTGTTTTATTGTTGTAATATTCTCCACAGTCAGCATCTCGTTCAGACCAATCACAAGTGGTCCTGATGAGGGAATGTGCTCTCACTCCTTTGCTCCCCACTAATGTTTCAAGTCTGGATGCCTTTGTGTACAGCTATATGTCAAACAAAGGGCCACGACGTCTGCCTGTACGTGCACATGGACTGGGGGAGGGAGGGCAGATATGTGGGGTGTGTATTTTGGTTTGGAGTGGAGGGGGTGCGTAGTCTGCAGGGAGCAGCCAGGCATGTGAAAATATTCCACATTGACTGCTGTTTTCCCTCCGCCTCCTGATGACTTTAAGAGCTCCGTTTCTTCTACTTCACAGTCCAGTTTTTCATTTGACATGTGGCTGCCTCATCTCAATTAACCTGTGCCTTTTCCACCACCACCACCCGCAACAGTAGCACCACTTTTCCTCTAAGTCGCTTAGATACCACCAAGAACACACCAAGGAGCTAATATTAGCCAGTAACAAATGAAAGTGGAAAGTTTACCGCCCATTACAGATCCTTCGGTAGGAGACAACCTTTGATATGGAAATTCTGCTGCCACTGTGTAGGATGCAAACATATGGACCTCATGTGTGTTTCTCTCAGTGTGAGACACAGACAAGTGTGGGAAGACAATGAAAAATGGATGGTGTATCCTCAGGGTGCCCTGGCGTGAACCATTTCAACAAATAGGGACTGAGGGCTTGTTGCAGCCCACAGATAATATATACACTCATCAAGCTGACACATGACAAATGTAGGTAGAGATGATGGACTTACTACGAGCCAGTAATCTCTTTAATGCACACAAGCCTCCACACTAAGTATGAACAAAGAAGTGAGTTTATGGGTAACATGTATGAGTGTGATCGTTCAGATGCAAATAGCTCTAGCCAGAGAAAGAAAAAGAAACTTAATTCAACAGTTTATAACACACCCAAACTGAAGCAAGGAGGAAGAAAAGGACTTACCTTTCAGTTCTATCGCCACATGTGAGTCTACTGCTGATCAGTCTCTCTCTCGCTCTCTCTCTCTCTCACACACTGAACACACACACAAAGCATCACACATGTGCTCTCACACACTCACACACAGTGTGTGAGAAGGGAGAGACGAGAACCCATCATTGTTCTCATAAACCCTCCCACAAGGATGCGTAGCTCTGTCTGGATGGAAATATGTAGGAGTAGCACTGTCCTGCACACACACACAAACACAAACATGCTTTGCCACAGTGTGTGAAGAAAAAGCATGCAACATACCTTATCGAAGCCTCCTTCTACTCCAGGAATTCCAGCAGACCAGCCGATCCACGCTTATCCCCCACTTCTGTTAGCGTACAGTGCACAACGACCTCCACACACAGACCGTGTGATCATGTGATGTGTGTGATGTACAATGCATGCATGCATGTGGGAGCATGTGGTGGCGTGCTTCTGTCTGTTCCTCTTATTTTAGTGTGGTCATAGCACTTTCTCCATTTTGCTCTTACAGTTTAGTTGTGTGTTTTGCTTTTTTTAACCTCTCACATGTGTGTAAACATTGGCCAAGGATATATTTTTACACCCATGTTTTCATCAAAAGGATTAGGCGTGAGGATAAACAAACATGCACATTTACAGATCCTGATGTTGAATGTCATCTCAGGGAAAACAACTCGCAGCACAGACACATGGATGTACCCCCCCGCTTTATTGATGGCTGGTAATAGTGTCATTACAAGAGGAAACAAAACTAGTGGACTAGTTTTAACAAAGGTCTGATAAAGATGCTGATGAGGGAGGTGTTTTCACAGGAAACCATGTCAACTAAATACATTAGCTAATTCCAGGCCAATAGCTGACACAGAAAACTAATACAATTCTTACTAGATGGCAGTTTTGCATTATGAGGTGTTTGCAGTATTTCTTTGATTTTCCAGGGTAAAATATATCTGGGTTACTTCCTGCAGCTTGTACAAGTTTGGGTCCAGCTGACACTCCAGTTTGGACTTGGCTGTTTGTATTTTCTTACAGCACACACTTTGTGTAAATCCCAGAGTGGAAAGGAAGACTGAATAAGTCTTAAAATCTGTTACCCACTACCTTTTAGCAAATAGTGTGCAAGAGACAAAAGGCTGAGCTGGTCTCTTTCAACTCTGAGTTCTTCCACAGTCAGAGAAAACAGGAAGCACTGCTGGAAAACCAGGACAGTTGGTCAAGTCAGGATTCTGTCGGTCACCTACAATCTGTTCTCCAATTAAGAATCTGTGAAAGTGTAAATGTAGACAAACTAGTGTGTGGTGTGCATGTAAAGACCCCCCACCCCAGTCTCTCCTTATGTGCTCTGTATTCAGTCTCATTACACTGCTTTCAGAGGTTCAAGAACACCTTTTAAACGAAATGACATATTTGTCCATGGATAAAGGTTTAGTAAAATGTGCTGCTCTTAGCACAAGTTTTCAGACAATGCACAATGCAATTCAAATATAGAAACAACACCATATTTGTAACTGGTAACCCACAAAGAAACAAATACTTAACCAATTTTGTAGAATGCCTCTGTGTTTATGAAAGTGAAATGTAAATGGTAAATGGCTTTCACTTATACAGCTCTTTCCAACTGTATTTCTACAGCGCCAAAGCGCTTTACACTGTAGACATTCACACACACACACACACACACTCACACACACACACACACACGCACACACACACACACTCACACACACGCTGGTTGTTGGTGGAGCTGCCGTACAACGGCACTGGCAGACAACTGGGAGCAAGTGGGAATTCAGTGTCTTGCCCAAGAACACTTCAGTAGACACCGGAGGAACGAGGGCTTGAACTACCAACCTTCAGGTTCATGGCCGAACCCTCTAAATTTATGTCTTAATAAAGTCTGACTACAGATGCGTTAAAGCAACAGTTAAAGGGTAAAGAATTGAAATGTCCCATTTCTTCTGAATGCTCATTTATAGCAAGTCTATCATGCATCATGTTTCTATATTTACATAAAAATCTATTTGTATTAAGCATGTTTGATATTTGCCTTCTGCTGGATTCATTCTCAAACTTTGGAAACTGAAGCAGAAAAAAAGCTTATAAATATTTCTCACGTTTTAATAATGATCTCTGTTTTTCTTTTTAGTAACGCCTTAAAACATTCTCTGTCAAGGTTTAAATTTCAGTCAGCTGCATGTTTTTAGACAAGAGTGGTGTGAAAACACGAAGCATAGTACTTCAGCATAGTACTTCAGCATAGTACCTCAGCATAGTACCTCAGATGTGCTCAGTTTTACAGATGATAGCATCTTCTGCTAACTGATAGGGTTTAATAGCCAGTATTTGTATCTGTATTTGTTGAGGGGGGAAAGTATTTGTATTTGTATTTGAGTAAAATTCAAAATAGGCGTAAAAATACATTTTTTTGTACTACACTTCTAATTTACGTTATAGTGTAAGTATTCTTTATTTATATCCATTATAATAATTATAGATATGCAATATTGGTTGATGTTTTTCCATAAATCCAGCAATGAACATGTAACAAGGAACATCACTGAAAATAAATGAACATAACAGCCATCACCTTATCCATGGTTAAACCAACAATAAAATATCATCGTAAACATTATGAATCCACCACCCTGCATTTGGGGAGCTAAGTTAATGAGTGATGGGAAGCTATACTGATGTTAACTAGCCTTATAGCCTACCTCCTACATCCTACATCCTACATCTTGCTGTCTGCAAAACACAGAGTAAGCTAAACGTACCATACAACTCCCACAAGTGCATACAATTCACTTTAAGTCACTTGTCAAGTGACTTAAAGTGAAGGCATCTTCGCTTGTATATTATGGAAGGACTGTTGTTTTATATAGCTGTAGTTTTATAGTTGTTTCTGAATCATTGTGGCTTTCAGGAAGTTATTTGATGTTACTGATCAACAATTGATTTGTAGAACAAAAACAATAATTCTCTGTAAAACTGGATGAATGTTTGTGATATTACCTTCTGAAAGGTATTTAATTTCTGACACTGCCACTTTTCCTGTTTCAAAGGTGTTTTATTTTAGTTAAACTGAGCTAAACTCAGCAGCTTCTATACTTCACTGCTCTGACACTCATTCTACCAACACTTGCTCTCACCCAAGAGGGGGCATCGCCATCACCAGGAGCAGGAAGTGACATAAACCAGTTTACGTGAATACAAGTGGAAGATGATTGTTGGATTTGGGTTAACAGAAGCAGCTGCAGGAATCAAACCTGTTTTAACGATGTGTTTGTGTCCTTGTTTGCTGCAGGAACTCAGAGTTTTTACCTGGAACACACCGATGATGTGCTGTGTCTGACAGTCAACCAGCACCCAAAATTCAAAAACGTCATCGTAACCGGTCAGATTGGTGAGTTGGTGAGAGTCCTAGCTGTTTGTGGATGGTTGGTTTTACTCACTACTGGAATAGTCCTGCTTCCTGTTTTGCCTACTTCCAGTTTCTAATTCCTTTTCCACTTTCTTTTTCACTTACCTCCTGTTTCACTTACTTCCTGTTTCACCTACTTACTTTTTAACTTCCTGTTTCACCTATTTCCTTTTTAATTCCTTTCTTTTTCACTTACTTCCTCTTTCACCTACTTCCCTTTTCACTTCCTGTTTCACCTACTTACTTTTTCTAGGTATCCAGGTATTTCTCTGCAAGACGATCTGTAGCAAATAACAGGCATTCCCAGAAATACAATTTGCAGTGCTCTTCAGAGGCTGTGAGCCAAGGCTACCACTCAGTTACTGACTGAAAGTAGCAGACAAACCCTTTCCCTAGCTGAGACAAGCTTCCTTGTTTTGGAGTTGGCCAACCTTTTCTCACAATGCCCAGCTTTTCTTGAAAAGTCCTTCTTGAAAATTGATTTGTTATTATATATGCAACCAAATCAATTTAGTGTCCTATGTAGGTCATTGTGAGTTGGAAAATAGCTATAAAATTGAAACAAATACACATATGATATACAAATACAGAAATACACATATGAAATAATACATATATGCAGGTCTGAGGCCTTAAAGCAGATTTCTTTGACCCTAGAAACACATAATGACTGAACATGCTTGGATAACAGGTCCAATATTCACATACACTGCTGGATTTTATTTTAACTAATACCACAAGTGGCAACAGAAAATATTTTCTTCTTTTTTTTTTTTTTTCTTTTTAATGTGGACTGTGTAATGTTTAAGACACACTAGATATTTTAACCAGAACATAGGGTCACAAAAAAAACAAAAAACATTTACATATGTAGGATATTCTGTATGCTGTGAAGCCATTCAGTCACCAAAACACAAATTTCAATCATAATCCGTAGACCTTTGTAACACAAAGGTCAGTGTTTCAGAGGGAATTCAACAGTACGACCACCAACCCCCATTTCCCCAGCCCTCTGCTTCCCTGTCATTTGCAACAATCTTTCTCCTCCTCAATCCTTCCACTCCCATTGTTTCCATTTCCTCTCTGTGTCTGTGTTTTAATTTATGCCTAGCATAGAAAGAACTCAATACAGCCCACTGTCTGCAGTGCAGTAGATAGCTGTTAATGAGAAGAGGTCCCCCTCTCTTTATCTCTTTTCTTCTGCTCCCCATTATCTATGTGCAGTCTATAAGCGTGCAGTTACCTCACTAAGTCCGATAATACCCCAATAGGCATCGAGCACTGATGAGCCTTCTATACAGTGGGTCATGCACAATGTCACTATCAGGAGAACAGACTTCCAGTTTTCTCTTTAAAATGAATAAATAAATAAAAGATGGATGTAGTCACACAAACTGTGCTGGCTCGCTCTGAATATCCTGCAAATTTACAACAGTGTCCCCCATCGAAACATGACTTCTCGCACGCCTGATTCACTCTTCTTGCTCTCTCTCGGCTGCAGCAGTTTCTTATCTCCCCCCTTCCCTCTTCTGCCTGGGAGATAACAGTAATTCTTCACTACGCCATATCCCCCCACCTCACTTGGAGACACATGCATGAACACACTCATGCTCACACAGATCCCAAAGTCCATTCGTATTTCATTAAGGTGTCCATTTCCAGCACACAGAAACATGTATCCTACACATGTTTTGCAAAGTTTTTTTTTTTTTTTGTGTGTGTGTGTGTGTGTGTGTGTGTGTGTGTGTGTGTATGTTTTGTATGAGTGCTTTCCTATGCAAATACACGCACACATACATACACACACATACACACACACTCTTCCACCCCTAAGCCAAACACAGACAGAGATGGCGGAAATGTCTTTTCTTATTCAGTCAAGATAAAGGGTTAAGACTGCACTTGGATGGCCTTTTTTTGTGAGATTGAGGGTTGAGGGTGGGGAGAGAGTGTGTGTGTGTGTGTCCATGTGTGAGTGTTTGTTCACATAAGGTTAGGGTGAGTATTTGGGGGCATTCAAATATTCAAGTAGTGACTATTTTAGCAGTAGTACAGTGTAAAAGGGAAAAAAAAAATCTCTTCCCACTCCCTTTCACTCTGCTTTTTTCATCCACCCATGTATTCTCTCATCCTGACTTAAAATGCATCTAAACAAAAGTATATTGATATGTCCTACCATATGGTTTGTTATATATCATCATAGTTATATATTATCTAGAAAGTCTCTCTCTCTCTCTGTGTGTGTGTGTGTATTTAAATAAATAAATAAATACATATATACATATATATTTAAATATATATATACACACACACACA
>JBAMYA010046421.1:0-11033 GCA_037176975.1 Arrhamphus sclerolepis | reverse complement strand
CCAGCGTGAACATAAAAGTGTATTTTTGACTGAACATGGGCAGATGTTTGTCTTGTCAGATGTCTGCATTTAAATGATTGTCATATCAGAGACAACAAACACAAGCTGCAGAGGGTGGAAGTGGGCTCAAATCAGGTCTTGGTAGAATAGTACATGTTTTTAAATGTGTCAGAAAGATAGCAGTGACATAATACACTAAGACAAAGACTTTTATAATCAAAGTGAAAAGACACCAGCAGACAGTGGCTAATTTAATCTCCCTCACTATCCTCACAAACAGAGATTTTACTGGTACAGAATGTAAACAGTCCAGGCAGAGTTGGAGAAGATGATAGAAAAATCATATAAATTAATTATATGTGTTCAAAATAACTTCAAATATTATCTTTTATAGTAGTTAAGATTATAGGGAGAGCAAGTATGTTTGGCTGGCATGAACATAAATGTATATTTTTGACTGAAAATGGGCAGAGGATTGTCTTGTCAGATGTCTGTTACTCTCTCAGAGCAGCTCAAAGTCATGACATGATTGTGATTGGATAACCCAGAAGAAATCAGTCACCAGCAGCGCTGACATCATCCAACTACAGAGTATCTATTTGTTGACACACAGAAATATGTCATGTTCATTCCAATGGACGCTGCATCTACAGGGGTTAAAGATGTCATCATTGAAGTGTCCCATGACAACAACAGTAGAATTTATTTGCACACGATTGTAATTAATTTCAAGAAAGAACCCCTGCAACATAAGTTTGAGGGAGAACAACGTGTCCACACCCTGATTGGTGTGGGAAGACGGGGCCACATGGTGGCGGTGGCGACGGATGCTTGGGCCTGGTCAACGTTGCTTGCAGCTTTAATTTTAACTTATATTCCTTAGTTTTAGTGTGTGATTTTGGACTTATATTCCTTGGAACCTACTGTGTGAAAAACATAAGAGTGTTAATGTATGGCATTTAGACTGTGTGCTTCTTGTGTCAATGTATGACATTAAAACTATGTGCGTCTCTCTCAAAAGTCCTGCAGCTAAACACTGTGTATGTGAGAAGTGTACCTACATGTGTGAAGTGTGCCTGAATGTCAGGATAAGGATGACAGCACGCATAAATAAAAGCCAGCTGTAGAGACCCAAAGACCTAAAAATAAGTTTTAATTAGTTTTTAAAAAGTATAGTGTGGGCACACCTGACACCATTATCTCTGGCTGAACACCAAATGTTGAAGCTGATGGTCATTTGGACATCATTAGAACTGAACTTGAGCCAGATGAAAAGCAAGAACAGGGGCTGAGCGGTGTCAGCCCCTGACAGGAGTGTCTGCCATGCAAGTAGTACTGATAAGAGTTACCTGCCACATCAGTGTATAAAATATGCTGTACAGACCTAGGAGTTCAGTTCTTTCTGCAGAAACATCTCGGCTTTGGACCCTGTGTTGGAATAAAGCTCTTTTTGGACCCAGGATTTTCTTTGTCTCCTGTGATTGTTTGACTTTGTGTTCTATCATTTTTGAAGCAATTTTGTAAACTTAGAGATTTTTAAAAAGGGACAAAAGGAAAGGATTTAGAATTCTTTAAAAAAAAAAAAAAAAAAAAAAGGCGAGACTTCAGGCCTAGGACCAGGTTCATCATCCACTGGCCCAGAGCTTGGTCTTTGAACCAGCCTGAATTTCCTCCATGTCAAATGTGCCAGTAGGTCTGGAATTTACTTGCGCTGAGTTCAGATTTGGTCAAAAAATGTGAGCATTTGGCCACTGTCTGGAGCCCTGCCAGGTTCACAGACATGATTGTAAAGATTGATTTACCAACTGATGTTTTAGATATAGAGAAAAAAACAAACAAAACAAAAACAAGTTAAAAACAACATTGAAGAATTTATAAGCTACAATGGCAAAAAAAAGTTTATAACGGCACAACTTTCATTTTATTCATGACTGGAACATAACACCAATCTCATTACAACATTTCAGATATAAGGCTCAAAAAAATAAATTTTACCAAAAAAGGGAAAACAAAACAAAAAACAAAACAAGAAATACACTTACTGGCCACTTTATAAAAGGTATACCTGTTCAATTGCTTGTTAACACAAATAGCTAATCAGCCAATTTTGTGGCTGCAACTCGATGCATTAAGACATGTAGAGGTGGTCAAGACAACTTGCTGAAGTTCAAACAGAGCATCAGAATGGGGAAAAAAGGGGATTTAAGTGACTTTGAAAGTGGTATGCTTCTTGGTGCAAGATGGGCTGGTCTGAGTATTACAGAAACTCCTGATCTGAGAATTTCATGCACAACCACCTCTATGGTTTACAGAGAACGGTCAGAAAAAAAATAAAAAATAAAAAATCCAGTGAGTGATAGTTATGTGGAGAAAATACTTTGTTAATGTGAGAGGTCAGAAGAGAATGGGCAGACTGGTTGGAGATGATATGAAGGCAACAGTAACTCAAATAACTTGTTACAACCAAGGAATGCAGAATACATCTCTGAATGCACAACACGTCGAACCTTGAAGAAAAAGGACGACAGCAGCAGAAGACCACACCAGGTGGCACTCCCGTCTTCTAAGAACAGGTAACACGCTCACCAAAACTGGACAATGGAAGATTGTAAAAACTTTGGCTGGTCTGATGAATTTCGATTTCAGCTGCAACGTTCAGATGTACACAACATGAAAAGCATGGATCCATCCTGCCTTGTATCAACGGTTCAGGCTGCTGGTGGCGTAATGTTGTGAGGGATATTTTCTTGGCACACGTTGGACCCAAAGGCCAAGGCAAAAACCGCTTGGTTCCTCCTGGATCCGAGGTTTGACAATGGGCCGGACTCTCCTCTCCAGTACCCCGGATTAGACTTTCCCCGGGAGGCTGAGGAGTGTGATCCCTCGATAATTTGAACACATCCTCCGGTCCCCCTTTTGAAAAAGAAGGACTGATCATTATTTTTATGGACAGAATTTCTAGGTGCAGCCAGGGGCCGGAGGGGGTCCAGTTCAGGAACAATAGATTTCATTTCTGCTTTTTGCAGATGATGTGGTCTTGTTGGCTCTTTTGAGCCAGGACCTCCAACGAGCGCTGGGGAGGTTTGCAGCCGAGTGTTAAGTGGCTGGGATGAGATTCAGCACCTCAAAGTCCGAGGCCATGGTTCTTGAAGGTGCAAAGGTGTTTTTTTTCCCCTCCAGATCGGTGGAGAAGTTTAAAGTATCTCGGGATCTTGTTCACGAGTGAGGGAAGGATGGAGCATGAGATTGACAGTCAGATTTGTGCAGGGGTCGGAGTAATGCGGTCGTTGTATCGGTCTGCGTGGTGAAGAAGGAGCTGAGCTGAAAGGTGAAGCTCTCGATTTACCGGTCAATCTACGATCCTACCCTCACCTATGGTCTGAACTTTGGGTCATGTCCGAAAGAACACGACCCCAGATACAAGCGGCTGAGATGAGCTTCCTCCGCAGGGTGGCGGGGCGCACCCTTAGAGATAGGGTGAGGAGCTCTGTCACCCGGGAGGAGGTCAGAGTTGAGGCGCTGCTCCTCCACATCGAGAGGAGCCAACTCAGATGGCTCGGGCATCTGTATCGGATGCCCCCTGAACGCCTCCCTCGGGAGGTGTTCCAGGCATGTCCCGCCAGGAGGAGACCCAGAGGAAGACCCTGGACACGCTGGGGCGATTATGTCGCTCGGCTGGCCTGGGAACACCTTGGGATCCTCCTGGGAGAACTAGAGGAGGTGTCTGGAGAGAGGGAAGTCTGGGCGCCCCTGCTCAGGCTGCTGCCCCCGCAACCTGGTTCCGGATAAGCGGAAGAAGATGGATGGATGGATGGATGTTGGACCCCTCAGTACCAACTGAGCATGGTTTAAATTGCCACAGCCTACCTGAGTATTGTTGCTGACCTTGTCCATCCCTTTATGACCACAGCGTACCCACCTTCTGTCGGCTACTTCCAACAGGACAATGCACCATGTCACAAAGCTCACATAATTTCAAACTGGTTTCTTGAACATGACAATTAGTTCACTGTACTCCAATGGCCTCCACAGTCACCAGATCTCAGTCCAACCTCACCTTTGGGATGTGGTGGAACGGGAGATTCGCATCAAAAATGTGCAGTCGACAAATCTGCAGCAACCGCGTGATGCTGTCATGTCAATATGGACAAAAATCACTGAGGAATGTTTCCAACACCTTGTTGAAAGTATGTCACAGAAAATTAAGGCAGTTCTAAAGGCAAAAGGGGGTTCAACCTTTTACTAGTGAGGTGTACCTAATGAATGCAGAGTGCCTTGTTGTGGAATATGACAGCATAATAGTATTTTATTGTGCTCAGGTAATTTTTCCAATGTTCTAATGTTCAAACTACCACCAAGTTCAAAATATCTCTTTCCTTCTCTTCCTTTCCTCATTTGCACAGATGGCTTCCCATAAAAAGGAAAAGTGTCACCAATAACTACTACAATCATTTTGTAGAGCAGTAAAACAGAGGAAAATGTCTGTTGATAATAAAGACTCGGGCTAGAGTCCAAAAGTGATTGGATGCGGAGCATGGTTGAGATCAAGAGGAACAGACTAGAATAATTCAGTAACTGCTCAATGGCACCCTCTGATGGGAATATTATGTTACAGTAACCTATTTAATTCACCATTTAATCCTTGTGTGGTGTTCATATTTTTGTTTTCCAGCCAGTGTTTGTGGGTCTGGTAGACCTGTTGCACTGCTGGGTTTTTAATTCAACACAATCATTGAATTTCACATTTAAATACACAACAAATGTTTACTTCATCCTAATTACAACCGATTGTATGACATCATATATTAATTTTTGTCCTTTTTGTTAGATCACCTGTAATTTCCACACTTTCTAAAGGCCCAGATCCAGTGGACTGAACATCATGTCTGTAATATAAAAGGTGCAGAGGGGGTGTGTACAGTGTGTGGTTTTTGAAATTGCATTCTGACATTGGTTCCTCACAGAAAATGAGCCAAGGCCAGCGAGTCTGTCTGAAAAAATAATTTTTCTTGTGATTTAAAAAAAAAAAAAAAAAAAAAAAAAGAAAAATGTACACCCGAGGTTCGAACACCATAGAAAAAGTTAAAGCAGTATTTTTAAGATGACTGAACTATCAAATGGTAACAAAAAAATCATTGATTTTCCCCCCTCAGAAAATGCTTTTAATGTAAAGAATTATTGAAAAACCTGTGTTATTCAATAATCAGGCCTACTTTAGATGGAAACTATCTGAACCAAAAACGCAAAAGTGGTATTTCGTTCTCATTTTTAACTCTGCGTTTAGACAAGTGTTTTGGGGGGAAATCTGCTCGCAGACAGACACGCAAGAGTGTGTGAAATTTCCCATCAATGCAGTATACATGCCAGGTAGAAACACTACCAAGACCAAGTGACTGTGTAGAGCCTTTCTGCTTCTTTCTGTTCACTCCTACTGAGAAATATAATAAAGAGAAACAACATGGTGAAATTTTGTCTGGACAGACAAGGAGGTAAAACTGTTGCTAAACATAATGTTAAGACTACAAAACCACAAAGGCACAAGAAAATGTGGACTGGGTGTCCTTGCAATCTTAATATATACACATATGGACTGAATTTCTCCAGCAGTATCCAGCTGAATCTGGAGGCCAGTATTGAGAGAAAACAGTTTTGTGTTGTCAACCCTTTAGACGGCGATGCAGGAATGGAGCATTTTTAAGATTTCCACTCAGGAAGGTAGTTTCACTTTTTTGTGTTTTCAACCCCCCCCCCCCCCCCCAAAAAAAATGCTGTTGCTTAGTGTATAATATGGACATCTGATAAAATATTTTGCATTTTTCAACCCGGAGCATTATCGTGTAAATGAGACCTCAATTACAACAAAGGAATTTTGGTTTGATAAGCACCCTATACCAGCTAGAATTAAAGGACAAAATGCCATGTATCTGCTGCAGCCTTCAACCCTGCATGACAGTTCAAGTGCAAAGTATCCAGTAAAAAATTAGCCAGTAAAAAATTAGCCCTACCTGCATTGTTCTTCTGTTGGAGTTGTTGGACTCTGGAGGTCCTGCCCTCTAACACCCTCTGTGTTCCCTGCCTCTGCCTGGCTGACAGAGGGTTTGGCCTTGGAGTGGCAGGTGTAGGCTGACTGAGTGATGTTCCTCTTTCTCGTCTGGGAGATGGTTGACCTTGAGATATATTCTTACTTTTATCCAACTGGGCTCCTGCTGTTGTTGATTTGCTGGACTGGAAGTAAAGTAATTTGTCACTAAGATGCATTTGGCCCTGATGGCTCAGACGGCAACATGTTCTCTTGCCAATATTTAGAATAATTGTGGTTTGTGGACATTTGAATCAACATAATATTTTAGTATTAATGGTGATTAATACAAATTTTCATTTATAAATTATTCACATTCAAGCTTATGAATGAACTCACCACAAGGCTGATCTTCTTAAACTCTCTTGGGGAGCTGCGAGTAGGACTCTTGGTCTCCTCAACTTGTTTATTTTGGGAGAAGCAGTTCAGATTCACTGGTTTGCTTGTACTTTGCTCTGTGACAGCTTTTGGAACAGTGAAACTAGTTGTGACCCTTACAGTAATTATCTTCTCTTTGTGTGGCCCAGATGCCAAACTCTCAGATGAGCACCGAGGCCGTGATTTACTGATGGGAGCCCTTTCTTGACTTAAAGCTGAGCCTAACCTGACCTCAGTTTCGTGCAACATATCCTTTTTTGAAGTTGACAAGGGATGCATCTGGCCACTTCCAGCTGGGGATGTTTTCAAAGATGAAGCACAGGTCTGGCTGCCACCATGTTGTGTTGAAGAATCTGATACTTGGCTTGAGTCTGCCAGCATCTTTTCAGAGCTGCCGTTCCTGAAATGTGTGGCTGAAGTATGGTTATTTGAAGCTGGCCTGTAGTCAGATGTAGATGCTCTGGTCTTGCCATGTCCCTCTGTAGCAGTATGCCCACATGACTGTCGAACTGTTCCTCCCAAATTCATAGCTCTTTTATTGACTTGCCTGCCATCTAACATTTTAGAAGCTGCAGACATAACTGTAGAGCTACTCATTACTTTGGCTGGAGCATTCTTGACAGTTTTTCTATTTGATGTATTTTGCTTTGATACATTATCTTGCAATGCTTTTTGCATTGAAGAAGAGCCTAGCCCTGCCACTTGATGTGGAGCTCCAGATTGGACTTTACGTTTTACATTACTGAGGTCCGTTTTTGGAAACTTAGAAATCTCCATTTTCTTGACTTTGCTGAGTGAAGATGACAGTCCTGTCACTGGACACTGTTTAGGAGTGACAGAGATGTGGTGACTTTCTAAATGCTGGAGTCCTGGACTACTCCCATTTCCAGTAGAGGGGGATAATAAGGGTAGGCTGGGCATCTTGTTTCCAATGTTTTGTACTGGAGTGGAAGTTTGAATGTCATCATTGTCTTGCAAAGCGAACATAGCAATGCAAGACCCTTGTGTCTGCTCTGGTGTACATGCTCCCAAAAAATGAGGCAGCAGTTCTGCATCAACACTAGCTGACTTAGCTTCTTTTGTGAGATTTGAAGGCGTTTCACAGATAAAGGTCGCCAAAAGACCTCCTTCAATTTCACTTGGCAGATCCACAGGAGAGTTGAATGTTGCTATATCATCTTCCTCAGTGAGATGTTCCATGTTGTCAGCCTGAGTGAAAGTGATACCAAGACAAGGATGGTCTTTGCTCTCCCCAGTCACTTTTTCTTTTGATTTTTCACAAACTTCTGCAAGTGTTGTTGTAGTCAGAAGGTTGGATTCAGCAAGTAACGTAAGACGACTTGGAGCTGGAGAGATTGATGAGTCCTCCAGTGAAGAGATGAGTATGAGTGACTGATCTTCCAGACGGAAACTATTATTCCTCATTAACATTTCCCCAGAGCTCATTGAGCAGTAGTCATTCTCAGTGGATCCTCTGTGGGAATCCTCACATGGACTTAGCTGGCTGTCCTTCCTTCCTAACCCTGGGGACATTTCACCATTACATTTATCATCTGTTTGCCTGCTAAAAGTCTGATACATATTTGATTCAGTGTTTTCATTACCGATGCAGCTTAAGCTTTCATTCCAATAATCATTGCTGCCATTTACAGGTGCAGCAATGAAAGTTTGGTTCATGTTTGAAGTTACAACACAAAACAGTTCATCCTGAGCTAAAGTGGCATTGTTGATGTTAAACACAGAGGAACATTGATCAAAGCAGCTCTTCTTGTTGATGTCAGGGGAGGTGCACGCTTCTCTCTCACTCAGGTTAACAGTACAATTGTTGGAGTCGGGTGACACAGACACGTAACTCTCTGGAGAGAGTACAAGCTGCCTGCGCAGCAAAGGAACTGCATTTTCAAAATTTTCAGTGGGCATGTTAAAAGTCTTGTTAGACATTTTACAGAGCTGATGGAATTTTCTTTTTGTGAATCACACTGGACAACCTGGATCCCAAGGAGACACTGTAATTCATCAAACTTGTTGGTCTGGCCAGAACATCTGTGAAGAAGTGGAAAGGTTATTTTATAAAACACAATCTAAATATTTGGAGAAAATATTAATAATAGAGAAGGGAAAAAAATATCCATGTTTTCAAAGAAATGTAAATGCATTGGCTGGAAAAACAGATTGTAAAGGAAACAATAGTATAGGGAACTGAAATACGAGACTGAAATAAATAATGAAGCAAATAAATATTTTAAAAATGTCTGCAAACTCCTGTGGAAACAGCTTTGGTTACTAACAGGTCAACATTTTACTCTTCTGTGACATGTACTTTCCATTTCTACTGAGACAGTAAGAGGGGAATAATATTGTCTCTCAGATTCATAAAAACACAAGCGTAAGGATCAACCAGCTCTTAGGAATCTGCTCTCAAATAAGCCAGCAGGCATTCAGCTCGTCTTAATAGCTTTGCTGTGGCATTGTGTTTATTCAAGCAAGCTGGACAGCAAAGCTTGGCAACCAGTCTGCAACAAAAGGCACCACTGAGGCATAAACCACAAGACTAAGCTATCAGGTCTCTGTATACTGAAAATGTTCCAGTATACAGACCCAAGACACCTCTTGCATTGAAGAAAATTGAACCCAGGAAAAGTTAATAATTATACTGGAAAAAATAAGTGTAAATCATGCAAAATTCTATAATTCCACAACAAATGGATTATACTTCTAATAGGTCCATCCATCTTTAGTCAGTATGAATGAGTAAAGTACACAAGACAGACAACTGTTTATTCTGGGTGCCAAATGATGCATTTTCTTTCTGTGTGCACTGGGAACCAAACAAGGCTCCAGTGCAAACATGACGTTAACGAAGAGTTAAAAAAACAAACAAAAAAAACCCCCAACACATACCTGTAGTCACTGTAGAACAATGTCAGAGCCTCAAATCTGAAGTAAACCAAACTATAATTATACTGTTTTCAGACAAAACCAAAACTAAAATCATTGTGAACACCTGACACAAGGATGATCGTTTTGTAAAAACACATAAAATAAAAACTAGCTTTCCAAGAAAAATCAGAGATGACTTTTAAGTCGTTTAAAAAATGCCTCAACACAACAGCTCTTAATAAAAGCATAACTGTTTTACTACACACACACTATACATGTATACACACACACACACACACACTTTAACATGATCAACAGCCCTGATATGTTTTTTATGGTTAGCAGAAACTTCACTTCCGAGGCCGAAGTGATTTTTCTTGTGGAACGTCAGCATGAAGTTTTACATAACACACAACTGCACAGTCATTTTATGACCCAACTTTGTTTATGGAAAAATTAAACCATAAAGATTCAAGATGAAAGATAAAACAAATAATGCAGGGAAAAAAAAAAGAACTATAGTATGAACTAACCTTGAAAACTCCTCTGTCCAATGACTTATTGATAAATAAAATACCTCCACAGTGAGCTGTGCTTCATTTCATTCTAGCCGTTGAGAGTCAATCGTGTTGCTGTTTTCATTCCAAAACACTAAATCCAGCCAACTGGGAAGACAGTGGCAAATCTGCAGCCAACCCACCACCCTTCCCTCCTCGTGTTCAGAATCAGCCGTACATCAATAACAACACAGTCTGAATGAACGCACCCCCTGTGTAGACACTTGCTTAGCTTTTTCCCCCCTCCCCTTCCTGAGGTAACGTGACTTTGTCTATACAGGCCTGCTGTAGCATTCACAGTTGCTAAGCAGCCACAGACACTCCGTTTAGCTGAATGAATCGTTCAGCTTTTTAGCATAGCATACAAGGAAACAGGAGCAGAATAATGGAAGACATATGTACAGGAGTAAGACTGAGTAAGGGTTTTATTTTAAATTGCTCACCCCAAAGAATTTGTATATCCCAAAAATAAATAAATAAATAAAATAAAGAAATACTTCAAAACTGTCAGTATAAACAGCACATTCTACAAACATGTCCTCTGACAACATCAATGTTGAATGACATAGCTTCATGTTGCGCACAGACAGCTTGACATCTGATCCTGACAGTGCCTTGACACAAGATCCAAACACCCCAAAGACCAAAGCTATTTCTGTTTAATCTATACAAGGCCAATGACCCTGGGACCTACAGTCCAATCTTGGCTCAAGAAGGGATGTAAATCATTGTACAGAGTATGATTATTCAGTGTCGATCATTTGTTCTGTTAAGTATTCTTAAATAGTCTATGTAATTGGAGCACTTCGACAACTTCTTCTTAGACAGGCATTCAGCTTTGCACTTCTATTCAAAACACATGAGGAACAGTCGTTGCTTAGTTGACACAGTGGTTATCTTCACAGATATCCCCCTTATCAATGCTTATTACTGAATGACTATTAAGACAAAGTACAGATTTGTAAAGTGCTTGGTTAAACCTAGATATAGGAAAAAAGTGCTAAAGATTTATTTTTCCTTCAAATTTAAACATAAATTAGGACAAATACTTTACTACATGTTCATCTATCCATCCATCCATTTTCTATACCCGCTATTTCCTGTTCAGGGTCACGGGGGTCTGCTGGAGCCTATCCCAG
>JBAMYA010046420.1:0-11034 GCA_037176975.1 Arrhamphus sclerolepis | reverse complement strand
ATCTCAACTTTTTGTTATAAAATCTTTTGCAAACATTTGCTAAATCATGACTTTTTGATATGAATCAGCTGATCTCCACCTCAGTTATTTCACTTTTTGATGTCAGTGCTGAATCAAACAGGCAGTCACATTGAAATTTTCTTAGAAAATATTCTAGTTATCAGTTTATGGTTGTCTTTAGTTTGAGTAAAGGAAAGAAGAGGGCCTAGGACGGAGCCCTGAGGTAATCCATGGAACAGTAATAACAGTGTAATCCTAGATGTTACTGTGAAGGAACAGCTCTGCACCCCAGATATTCAACTGGAGGATTTGAGTTTTCACCCAATATGTCTGCCAGGCTACAAACACAAAACCCACATCAACCCAAATTAATATATCTAATCTTTTTTTATTTTTAAGCAGCCATCTGGTGACTAAAGATGAAGAAATGACCTGGGCGAAATGAAGACTTCAGTAGACTTTATTAGCTTCTGTTGGAGATGGTAAAGGTTCACCTCTGACACAGTATTGCACATATTTCAGCCTCGCGTCATCACGAGGACAAAGGCATCACTAAGTCTTAAAAATAGAGGCAGTAGAGAAAATATGTCAGTGTTCAGTAGTTCCATCTTTTTTTTTCTCTCCATAAATAGATTCGGTTCATTGTTTCACCCATGACTCACACCTTTATGTACACGTCATTACAGCAAAGTACCAGAAGTACAGCAACCACTTGCTTTCCAGTATAACCGGATCAATTAACGAGCTGATCTCATTTCACAAAAGCCCTCATCTTAAACTTTTTAACATTCAAAAGGAAATGTACAGTCATGAGAGAATAGAAATGCATATAGATATATATATATATATACATACATACTTTACAGCAAACTCTCTGGATACACATATAAATACAGGAAAATCTTAAATACACACCGTATGTACTTTCATTTTCAATGGCAGGCATTGATAGATGAGTTAAGGTTATTTAAATGTCATCATCTCTACATACCGACGCCGACACCTTTGGCTTTTACGGTTTAAAGGGAATCTGGTGGGAGATGATTACATGCTGTACACATTTGGAGTTTCAGTGCATAGTTTCAGCTCAGCATTACGATTATGTGCAACTTGTGATATGAGGCCGACGTGGAAAGCAGCAGCTGGAGTTTGGATGAGTTAATGGGCAGCTCGGGGAAGGCAACAGAATCAGGAATAAAAACGGTAGTGTTAAGGGAGTGGCTTTTCTTTTTGTTTTTCTCCTCCTTTATAATTTGAAGAAAAAAAACTAAAGAAAAAAACAATGAGGAAAGAAAGGAAGGAAAAACTCTTAAGGCGTAGTTTACCTGTAATACTTTAAATAACGATTCCATATAATCAAATAGAAGACATTGGTGTGCTGATTTTAGAAGAATACAAAAGAAAAAAAAAACCACAAACATGAAAACTAAAATCCATAAAACTGACATCCTTCACTTTCTGCGCTCCGTCTCCAGCTGCTGTAACTGTTTTAGCGTTTTAACTTAAGTACTACAGAGCACCTGTGAGACACATGAGCACCATCACGTGCACCATGAGCAGGTATGCCAGGAAGAAGTAGCGAGAGCGGGCACGACTCGTCAGCAGCCTGGAGAAGTACAGGCTCCGCCCCCTGAGCCATCGCCGACATGCCACCATGCCACCTTTCACCTGCAATTCCAAAAGCAGCGGTCAGAGATGCAGCTTCCAGCATTTACTGAGCAGCAGAAGAAATTCTAAAATTCACTCATACAGTGGGGCAAAAAACTACATTTTTGTTACAATAATATGTTACTAAAATATTTTAAAAAAAAATAGGCTTTTGTAATAAAATCACAATTTTTTTGTGGAACAATAGCAAATTCTGAAAGATCAAGACTTTTTTATTTCAACCAAGACATTTTCACAAAAAAAATTACAACAGTAATTTTACAACAACCAAATTTTTCTTAGCAAAAAGTTCATTTTACAAAAATCAGGAGTTTTGCCAAAAATTTCCTGTGTTGCAAAATGTTTTCCAAACATTTGCTAAATCCTGACTTTTTGACATACACCAGCTGCTCTCCACCTCTATTATTCCACTTTTTGATGTCAGAACTGAATCTAACAGCCAGTCACATTGAAATTTCCTCAGAAATGTTCTATTTAGAAGTTTAAGATTGTCTTCGCATGCTCTCGTGGGTCAGATAAGCCCACAGGGCTTGAACTTGACAAGTGTTAATGATGAAACTGTACCTTTCGTGTTATGAGAGGCTGGCTTGGGTCGAGACTGAGAGTGTCCCACTCATCCTCCACTTCCATCTCGATGCTGAAGTCCCTCTGAACATCTCTGGAGCCCACACTGTTCGACAAAAACAGGTTTTAAACTTCTTTTCTCTGGGTTTTTTTTTTTTTTTTGGCAGGAGAGTGACTCACCTCTTCACTCTGTCCTCTGCGAGACGCAGAGCCTCTTCGGCCGTCTCTCTCCTGGCTCTCTCGTCTGCCAGAGTCAGCTCCACCTCAAGCAGCCTTCACAGACAAACATGGCTTTATTTCTAGGACTTATACCAGTTTACCAATCCCCCCCAAAAAAGGAGGGGGACTAATAACCTAATTACCTTTCTCTAAGCTGACTGGCTTCGGCAGTTTCCCTCATCATGGAGTTGTTGCTCCTCTCCTGTGGGGCCCCAGGAGCCACCTCGGTATGCACAGACCCCTGTGGAGGGGACAGGAGCACAAACAACTTTATTGATACAAGTTACTGTATTTGTCTTTGTTTCATATCATAAAAGTGTGGGTGATACTGTAATGTAGAGCTGTGTGTCAACTGCATAGTTATGGTACGTTATGGAAGCATGTAGATGTTAAACAGAAGAGGCTCAAAGATGGAGCCTTGAGAAAGTCTGCATGTCATCTTTGTCAGTTTTGGATGTAAACTTGACACAAAGTAATTCCTGCCCTTTAAGTAAGACTCAAACTAATCCAGTACTGTGGCAGAAAGTCCAACCCAGTTGTCCATTCATTCAAGTAATATAGCTGCAGCTGTCTGATTGCCTTTTTAGGAGACCGTTTAAAAAAAAACAAAAAACGGTTGCAGTAATAAATTCCACTGAAGACAAATGCATGGAAAAGTTTTTCAAGATCCTGTTCAGACATAAGTTATCTAATCCTGGAGATGTTTTTCTGGTAATGGAAGTCCGGCTTTGTAATTGCCTTTATGTGCCTATAAAGATTCAGGCCTTTGTCCATGACTACACCCAGATTTCTGGCTGATCAGTGGATTTTAACTGGAGTAACAGAAGCTGTGTGCATACTTAATTGCTTTACTTTGGGTCCAAAAATAACTACTTCAATTTTGATTCTGTTCAATTGAAGAAAACAATGTCATATACATTCATTGATTTCTTCTCTGCACCCACTAAATGCTTGAATGGGTTCATAGTCCCCTGGTGACATCGTAATGTAAAGCTGTGTGTCATCTGCATAGTTATGGTAGTTTATCTTGTTGTTTGCTATAATATGAGCTAGTGGAATGTTAAACAGGAAAGGCCCCAAGATGGAGTCTTGGGGAACTCCCCACCTATTTTTTGTCAGCTCAGATGTAAACTTGCTACTGATACAAAATAATCCCTTTCCTTTAAACATGGCTCAGACCATGGCATCCCTGTGCCAGGAAGTCCAACCCAGTTCTTCATTCACTTAAGTAATATACCATGGTCCACAGTATCAAATGCTGCACTAAGGTCCAATAATACCAATACTGTGGTTCTTCCACAGAAAACCTGACTGGAAGATGTCAAAGCAGGTGGTCAGTGTAAAGAAGTTATTTAATTGTTGAAACACAGCTTTTTCAATAACCTTACTGATGAACAGTAGATTAATAGATGTGTGTATAGTTTAGCATTAGCATCTTTTTCATTACTGGTTTAATGGCTGCTGATTTCAAGGTCTGACGGAAAACACCTGACAAAAAATGAGTTTACAATGTAGATAAGGTCAGAGGTCATTCAGTGCAATAGCTCCTCACACTTTAATTGGTCTCTTTAAAATACGATTTTTGACATTATAGTTTATTAAAAATTGAATTTCACATGGCTGCTCCTATGAGCTTCGGTAGTTGTGCAACATCCACAAGGCAACTGCATGAGTTGTTCAAAATGAAGATTCTTTTCCCAAACAGGCACCATTTCTTGAGTTGTATGGAAGTTATTCGAGTTAGTAACGTCCAACGTAATGCACATCACTATCTCCTGTAAAATGTTTCTATAGCTTTTTAAAGTCCATGGAAGGCAAAGGCAGCAGAGCAACTAATATATTCCAGCATTTCAAACAACTGGTAGAAGTGTATCACTAACAATGAGCTGCAAAAGACAAGGACACCCTGAAAGCACAAGTTGTATACTCCTAGCACTCCTTAGGATCGAGTTTTATTTACTCCAATATTTAATCTTTAGATGATGATTTTATAGGCCCTGTGATGGACTGGTGACCTGTCCAGGGTGTACCCCTGCCTTTCGCCCGAAGTAAGCTGGGATAGGCTCCAGCAGACCCCTGTGGCCCTGCACAGAAAATAGCGGGTATAGATGATGGATGGATGGATGGAAGTTAGGGTTATATTCAATATATGTATATGCTAATGTTATATACCGTCTCCTGCTCCTGATGTTTGCCATAGCTTGAGCCAGCTATGACAGCAGAATGATCTGAGAGTGGTCTCAGCAAACTGTCACCTTATTAAACAGAACCAGCTACAACCACGCCAAAACATACAGCAATAGAAAATGAACAGCCACAGCTCACACCTGCCTCACCCCTACATATATTCTATGTAACCCACAGTCAGAAACTGCAGAACATTCTCAACAACACAGATGCAGGATCGCGACATTATTTCCCCAGAAAAAAATGTACTTTTTGAAACACGTGCTTTGTCACCACATCAAGATTTTGTTAGCTTATTTGTCATTTTTTTTCTTATTACTTTCACTGCCAGAAGAAAGAGACAAAACTGCATCACACAGTTTTAATAGAAGGAAAAAAAAAACAAAAGGGCAGAGGGGAAATGGTTTTCAGAACATTCTGCTGTTTTTGAATTGTGGGGTTAATTGAACAATATCTGGGTACTAACTTCCTTTCCGTACAGTCTGACAGACAGATGGAATAACGATCTAAAATAAATCAGTGGCTTATTGCATAAAGTGGATTATTTTACTTCATTCTTTTTCCCTCCTGTGTCCTTGTGTTGAAGTGACCTATCTTTATTTTTTATTATCTTGTAGAACGATCTGTGTGTTGCTAGGAGACATCAAAGACACTTTTTACTGTCTGAGAGACTTTTTTTTTTTCAAATAAAAGCCCACATGGAGTTAATTATAAAAGGAAAGACCACTTAGTACTGGAAATGCGGTTAGTCTTATTTGAAATTTCCATCATATCAATAAAATCTACCACAGAAGGTTGTTATTTGTCAAAGACAAAAAAGGAAACAAAATTACAAAGTCACAAATCAGATTGACATCAAAATGTAGGACTTTTAATAACCAGTCACACCCGATTAAAAGACATGATTTTTTTTTTTCATATCATACATGCACCATTGTTTTACATTGACCTAATGAACTGTGTGGATTCCTTCAACTTACTTTATTATTCTCTCCTATTTTGGTCTCAGTTTCTTTCAAAACTCTGTCTCCTTTACTCTTCCCTTCACATCTCTCTCTGCGTCACTCCATCTTGATACTGATTCACACTTCACCTCTTTGTTCCCACCTAAAGTTCTCTGTTGCACCTTCACAGGTACATCGAGAGTCCTTCTTAATTAACACAATTACAATCTGTAATTAACGCAGCAATTGAATGTATTAATTAGTGTCCATTATTTGCTTTATTTATACATCAAGAGAATGAGCTCTGCTGGTGTATTAACCTGCTGCCTGAAACAACAACCAGGCTGAGAAGGATGAACAGAGTAAAGACATATTTCAGCAAGGTGCCAAATGTTAAAGTTACAGTGTCGTAATCAGTGTGAAATTCAACCTTTTAACATCAGAAGACTTCCTCTAGAAACTGTTCCCTGCCCCTTTTCAGTTTCTTTTGTTGGCTGCAGAGATTTGGTGGTCTTCCTCATCAAGTGAATGTGGTGCAGGGGGCAGAGGTTGGCCACTGATGTAGCGTACTTATAACAAATTTTCAAAGATGTTCTTAAAACTAATAAAGCAAAGAGGAAGTAAAGACTTTTTGAAAGGCTGGTTGAAAGCAAAGGCCTCCTGTGCTTCAGCAGTGCTGCAAACTCTCAAAATATAGTAAAACAAGTGAAAGTAGAATTACCCATATGGGCTTTTTTTTAAAAAAAAAAAGCAGATTATCATCATAATCTCAAACATTATCCTTGCACAGAAATTCTTTTGTCTGGTTATGTTTTCCTTTCTGCCTTCATGTTTCTTAATTTTATTTCTCTGTACTTTCATTGTATCTGTTTCTCCATCTCTCACTCTTGTCTCTTTCTGTTATTTGCTCCTGTGGAGACAGATCCTCTCCGCTTGATTGTTTGCTTCTAATTTCTTCTCCTCGGGTGTTGTTTGTCAGAGGAGCAGAGGTAGGTTGGGCTGCAGTGGTTGTGTGTGAGTGGGAGTCGAAACAAGCAAAACTGCCTCTCAATGAGTGTGACACATCACAGGTTTGCTGATTTTGTTTGTGCATGCACCTGCTTGAAGATTTACACATGCTGCTTCAAGAAGTTGTTGAGGCTGCAGTTTGTTACTTGTTGGTGCACTTAATCAGCAAGTGCTTTTTGACAGAACAGGGGTCCGTTTCACAAAGCGGGTTCTGTGGAAACTCCATATCTTCAACCGGAATTCAGGGAAACTCTTGAGTTTTCCGTTTCACAAAGCAGAGTTACTTAACTCTGTGCCAGAGGGTTCACTTGAGCCGGTTTAAGAAACTGTGGTAACTCAGTAGCAACTCACTAATGATTTAGAAGTTATTATTAATTGTTTGAAATTAGTATCCGTCTTCCACTTGTGAGCAAAGAAATTTCCCTTTAGAATTTAACCGTGTGACTGGATGTACTGATGTTTCTAGGCTCCTTGAGTGATTTCTTTTTTTTTTTTCTTTAAACTGAATCCAACCATGTCTGTCACATTTCAGTTATGTATGAAATGTGCTTTATACAAAATCTTCAGCTGGCTCAAAGTGGTTTTTTTATGTTAGCAGGACCTGCTACTAACTCTATAAATGATGCATCAACTCTGTAATTCCTTCTCTCATCAACTGTCTTTCCTTCACCGATACAGTCGGCTTACTACAGGAAGTCACATGAAGCACAAAAAAAACCCTTTAAATCAACAAAGAAAGGTAAGGAGGATCTCTTCTGTTTACTGTCGTTGCCATGGTTGCCAGCTCCATTGATAATGTTTTTTTTATAACTAACTCAGAGTCAATATAGTCAGAGTTGATTGAACCAGCTTAGAACACAGAGTTTTTTGACTCTGAGTTTGTTGAATCTCCTTTGAAACAGGCCCCAGCAAGACTAATAATAATAATAATAAAAATAATAATAGTAATAGTAATAAATGTATTATTATTATCATCATCATCATCATCATCATCATTATTGTTATTATTATTATTATTATTATTGTTATGAATGAATAAAAATAAAATCCTTGATTTCCACTTTTTGAAGGTGGAGCACCAGTGCCCATTAGTTAAACTTGTCACTTTGGAAATGAAAAGTAATGCTCCTGCTGCTGTTAAGCTCCTTATGTAACAGCTTCTGATACCATTTCCTGGCAAAGGAATAAGACCCAAGCTTCATCATCTCAGCAGGGTTTCCTTAATCTGAATGATTGTGTTACTGGAGGATGGTTGCCCTGCTTTATCTCCACCATGCCTATTACTGAGCAGGATAGGTGAAGAAAGGGTCTGGTTTGTGTATGCCCATGCACCACCAATGAAAATGAATTACACACTCAATTAATATGACAACCTATTTACAGTATATACACATTATCAGTTGTATACACGGTACACTGATGCAACTCTTTTTCTGTCTGTTGCCATGGATTCAGTGCCATGCCTACAGAATGTCAGGTATCTGGCTATTTTCTTTGGACAGTCGTTAATTTTTGCCTCTGATGATTTGATAATACATGGTACTCCTATATTTCTCACACACAGACAATTGCATAGATGACAAGAAATAGTTATATATTTTAAATCAAGCTATTTGTTTTTTCTTTCTTATTTTTTGAACACTATGTGCTGAAATTTGAGGGGAGAAAATGAGACAAATGTTTACATTTTGATAAGTGAAAAAAGAAAAAAAGAAGAAAGAAGCAGGTGATGCAGGTAACAGTGGATGCTGCTCCATCACTCAGACAAATACATTATGTGTTGTGTTCTACAGCAATATTTTCCTTTCTCAATCCTCCACTTCTTCCTGCTCTCCACTGGGCTCTCTCTTCTGACAGAGGTGAAGAAAGCAATCTTGACGAAGACAAATGACACAAGTAAAAGGCTGAAAGGAACTAAGGAAAGGAGGTGGACAGTAAGAAGTGCGAAAGAGAGAGTTGTGGTCTTTTTATACAGTGATACCTAAAAGGAAAGGTCAGATGGCTGTTACAACTACTATGAAATACTGAAGGGATGAAGAAAAATAGGAGTGAACCAGAAATATGGACATGTCACAAATTAAATAATGATGGGGAAGAGACTGTCACATGAGATAGACAGAAGTGTGTAAGATCATTTTACAAGTATATACTGACGTATATCATGATGTTATGATGTTCTGCCAGTTGGTTTTGTGGTGGGGATGAAATGATATACTGACATGAAATAGTTCTTTGTAGCTTATCAGGTAATGAACCATTTTACACGCGCAAATTCCTATCTGCTCAGTTTCACATATGCAGAGATAAATTTCTTTATTCATCTCCTCTAACATAACAATTACGACAGACTTGATGATTCATGTGCATTCCAGAGCAAGCAGTTAAAACGATGCGGTTACCCCGGAAACATACAGCCATTTTGAGCCTGGTTTGTCTCTTGTCATGCATGGATGGTTTTGGAGGCAATGTGCAGGGTTATGAAAGGCTGTACTTTACAGAAAACCACAATCTTTGCCTCCATGTATAGTAATAGTTTTATTGCCTAAACCTAATCAAGAAGGTCCAGAAACCAACCAAGTAATTTTATTGTCAAAGCCCAAGAAACATTACAAGACGAGTGATAGGACGTGGGTTGCAAGAGCAAATAAGCAAAAATAACACCTCAAGGTCAATTTATTTAAATTTTCTTGAAGTTCCAATGAGTACCAATGAGTTTTATGAACTAGGATGGGGTCATTTTTCCATGACAAATGTGCAGTGGTTCAGTAGAACATATTAGCTTTGGGAGGTGATAATTTTTCAAGCTTATTGAACATGTAGTATGATAGAAGACTTTTATTAGCATCCTGCTCACGAAGGCTTCATTGTGCTTAGAGTAACAAGCTTAGTTTTCCAATTTATAAAAACATTGGATCAAATGTTCTGTTACACAGGTTTGGGTCTGAAATCACCCCCTCCTCTTTATAAAGTGCAGTACTGCATGCTCAATATAGAGGCGAGTTGTGTGTGTGCTACTTTTCATGATGCATTGTGGGATACACTGAGGGCACTATATATGGTATAAGAATTCTCAAAACAAATTCAGACAGCACTGCAAAACAGCAACCACGCTATGTAGAGCATGATTTCAGACAGCAGTTAAAGTGATACATGAAGTAAGAAAGTCACAGGACCTCATTCACACCTTTGGTTAAACCTGCAGCTCAACATTAGCTTGATCTCAGTTTTATAAAAAAAATCAGATCAATCGGTTGATGTCTCTCTTCCGCTGCATTTGTTTGAAACTGGCACAGATAAGTTTTAACATGAGTGAATGTAATTGCTATAAGATTAAGAGACATGCTATCTCACCCTATACACAAATTCTATCTTGCTCTGTCTCTTCAATAAGGATAGCATTCATTAAATATAATCTGTTTATCATAGTGAATAATTAAATTAATTATTTTAAACTGCTCTCTTGTCATAGACTGTAGACTGCAGGGTTAATGTTAACATCATACTCATAGTTTCCAACCTGTTCAACAACCTAACAAGCAGTATTTGTGGTGAAACTCCAACTGAATTACACTTCAAGTTAAATTCAAAATGTTCTGCTTTATATCATGATGTAGCAACGAGCTCTAACCAATAGTGGCCCCTCCTTTTATTTTCCCTCACCAACTTGGATTCAATGCTTCCATCATTGCCTTTTTCATGACAGTGACATATGTATTAGTAAAGTTGAGCATATATTATTTCTTCTAAGGTTTCCAGTGATGCATTAAAAAAAAAAAAAAAAAAGTTCAGCCAATTGGGATTGCTCTCCCAACTTTAATGGGCAAGGAACCAGGGTGGTTTTTCAGAGGAAAAGCTGATCCACTCGGCTGCCGTCAGATTACTGGGAAGGATTGTATGTCTGAAACAAGCTTTTAACGCTGTTCAACAGCATTGCTCTCAGCAATTCCACTTCTGGCTCCACTCTGAATTTCAGCTCTCTCTTGGATCATTATACATCAGTATACATCAGTGTGCAGCCTATGATTTAAAGGATATGCCATGCACCTCTCAAACACGGCACAATTATGCATGCTTCAGAGTGTCTGCCTTAATTAAATCTTTCTGCATGGCACAAGGCTCTGGAAAAAAACAAAACAAAAAAAAAACACTCAGCCCTTTTTTTTCTGCATGTCAGATGAATACATTTCAAAAAAGATCTCAGGAGAAATCATTTGCAAACAGGCGTTGTCCTGTCGCAGCATGATATTAAAATGTTGTGTACCTCTTTGTATTACCATAGTAAAATTAAGGTTAATGGAAGACTGCGGTCCCTGGCTCTCCCACTGGTTTGTGATCTCAGAGATATTTCATGCATTGTTCCTGCTCATATTGTTTCAGTACATTACTAGATAAGAGTAACTTCCAAACATAGTGGCGTATGGTTGAATTTCAGAAAGTGTTCTGG
>JBAMYA010046419.1:0-11034 GCA_037176975.1 Arrhamphus sclerolepis | reverse complement strand
ACTTTAATCTCAGAATTCTGACTTTTTTCTCAGAATTCTATTTTTCTTTTCTTCAGTGGCCCTAATACTCTTCCATAACTTCCTTTAACCCACAGCACCGGACAAAAGTTCAAGAATGTGTTGAGAACTGGTGCAGTTGAATGAGTTAAGAAGCCCCATGACCCACAGGTTTCAGTTCAGTGACTCACCACATCAGCGTTATCCCACAGTGGGTTTTTTTCCCCATACTGATGTGCGCATGACTGTATCTGCACATTTTGTGGCCGCCATCAGCCTCCCTTTACTTGTATGAGTAGTCTTTGATGACTGTTGAGATATATATCAATATTGCAACAGAAAAATAAAAAAACAGGTGGGTAATTGTACTTTCTGAATGACAGTGTTTGTTTAAATTTTGTAATACAGTTCTTTTGTAAACTTTCTCGGCAATCAGTCGTCATTGGAGAAACGTTTGGTGGACTGGCATTAAATCTTCATATGAAATGTTTCTGAAAAGCATTACAAATATATAACTAGTATACAAATATAATATCTATCAGACAAAAACAGCTCAAATCTTTTTGGATTTTTGATCATTTTTGCATTGTTGATGGTTGAGGCACTAATGAAAAGTAATTTTTAACCAGATCATCCCCACTTTTTAATAGATTCTTCTGAGAATAACATGAGAAACAACAGCTAAGTTGGTGGTTCAGTGGTTTAAGCAGCAAAAAAAAGAAGAAGAAATATCTGATTCTGAGGCAAAGCATTATGAAAGAGGACAAACATAAATTAGGACTGATTTGAAAAAGCTAATGAAAAGAGATGTATCTTCAGAACTGCTATAAATCTGCAGGTATTACAGCTCCAGCTTAAAAGACACTATCAGCCTGAGACATGAATCTGCATCCTTGAAAAACCAGAAGCTGTTCATCCAATAATCTAAATGTATTAACTTGAGTATGAAACAACAACAGGTCTGAATGATCATTTAACTATTTTTATGTCTTAACATACGTCTATAATCCTCTATAAAGTAACCCATATTATGATGGTACAATGAAAAATATACAGGCTCCAGACTATTACACCAGTTGCAGACATTAACTAATAATACTAATAATAATGGGCTTTAGTGACATGAATATGTATACAATTGAGATTTCCCTAAATTATGAAATTTTCAAAAGTAAAAAATTGGACTGATCTTTAATTGCTGTTCTTTTGAATGGATGTCTTGATGAAACCTGCATTTCAAATGATCTATTGTTTCTATGATACTGGTTGTCGATGATGGTTGGATGTTGATGTGAGTCCCAAAAGACAATTCTTCTTTTTTAAGATACAGATGAAGATAGTTTTGTTGTTGTTTAGTTTGTTTTGAGTGATTGTCCAAGAGCCCAGAAGGGCAGTGTCATCTACAAACTTGAGGACTGTTATGGTAGGTGAGAGGCTGGTGCAGTCATTAGTGTATAAGATGTAAAAATAAATAAAAGGCTAAACACACAGCCCTGTGGTGCTCCAGTGTTGGTAGTCAATGAAGCTGTGATTGTTGTGCTGAACCACACAGTCTCTTTGTGAGGGAGTGATGCGCATCAACCAGGAGGGTGTGCTGAGATTAATTCATTTTTGGATTAATTACATTTTTTATTAATTAAGTTTTTATTGTTTTTAAGCATCAGCATTGAAGTCAAAATTGATGAAGCTAGACTACTTACATCTGAAAGTCGTCCTTGTCCTTTGGGAATGATGATATTCCCTGAACATAACTCTGTTTATGTTGTAATACCGGATAAACTCTAGAATCAGCGTTTGTGAAGATTCAAAATAAAAGTTGCTATTTACCAATCCAGTAATAGAGATCAACAGCAGCATGTATTTATAGTCATATTTATGGTCATTGGTAAACTTGAGGCCAACATTCACTTTCTCTTCTCATCTGGTCTCAACCAACTTATAGAAATGGGTCAGTAAGTGATTTACTATGGATTTGTCTCAGTACTGTGTGAGCAGCCATTTCCACAATACACAAAGCAATCTAGTAGATTATTGATAAAAAAAATGTGATTTCTGAAGTTTGAAAGAGTCATAGTTTACAGTAACACAACACAGAAACATTTAAAAGCTTCATTTTTTGGAACCAGTCTGATACAACTTACCTTACACTGTACAATGAATCTGCATCAAACAGAAATGCTGGTCACACTGGGTGCATCAATGTTTGTGCACCAAATCAACAGATGCCGAGCAATCGATTCAAAGCTGCTTCGAGTAAAAGTATTGACTTCTGCCTCTTTCACTGTTTTCTAACAACAAGTGGACTTCTTTTCATACGTGCGTCTCCCTCTCCCTTTCTCTAAATTTCTGGGGATTTTGTTGTTGTTGTTTGTTTCTTCCCCTTTGCCTCCAGTGAAATTCTTGACTCCATTTGGCCCACAGGGCTATGTACGATTCAAAGGGAAGAGACAAGCACTTCTGTCAAAAATTGGTCTTGTAGGTCAGAAAATATTGTTACTGTGTTGTGAAATTTCTTTAACCTCAAGATGGTGTTTTTCTCACGCAACTTTTCAAACTTACCTAACATTGTCTCCTCATGCCACCCCAACTATTTCACTACACAAGGTGACTGATGTGTTTTGTTTTTTAAAGCGAAGGTTGAAGTCTGGCCTGTTTTTGTTTGTGTGTGTAGCTTTTCAGGTGTGTAAGGAAGTGTGTACTCATGGGTGTGTTCCTGTTTTGTGAGCACAGCCAAGCGCTAAGCTGTATCCTCAGTCTTTAGTGTGCACCAGCCACTTAGCACATCACGGGTTGACCTAAAAGGTCACAACACAGGATGTATCCATGGTGACAGCTTTACCAGAAGTAAATTAAGCTGAGAGCTGCCAAACAATTTGAGAATTAAATAAAAAAGATTCTATCTGTGCAATCAAATAAGCAAATAAATAGAGTCAAAGGAAAACAAGTCTATTAAATGAGGAAGATGGAGCAAAGCTGAGTTTTAAGACCATGCTGAGATCGTTCATCCATCTATCCATTAACTTTGCTCTACATCCTCCTGGAGGGTACAAAACAGTTTCCCTCATATAGTCAGTTATGTTGGACATGTCTGAAACACATCCCCATGGAGCTGTTTAGGAGGCCTCCTAACTAGATGCTTGAATCATCTCAGCTGGCTCCAAATGGTGTGAAGGTGCACAGGCTACTCCAAATGCCTTCTGGATGAATGAACTTGTCCTCCTGTCAAAGGGAGAGTCCACCCACCTTTGTACCCTCTTGTATCCACAATCTTGTTCTTTCGGTCAATACCCACAGTTCACAGCTATATGTAAGCGTATCGACACAAGATATTGACCTGTGAACAGGGAGCCTTACCTTTTGGCCCTTACAAGAGTTTTTTTTCACCACTTGAGAAGAAAATTTTGATATGCTTGAACTCCTCCACTTAAGAAAGCACTCCCAATCCCAAGAGAGCATGCTTTTTTGCATGAGGTCAAATTTGGAGGGGCTGATTTTTATCCCCACCGTTTCACGCTCAGCTGCTAAATGCTCCAGTAAAAGATGGAGATTTTAGTTCAATGATACCAAGAGGCAAGAGATATAATCCCTGTTATCTTCCATAAGTGTAAAATGGCTAATGTCCATTCCCCTGAAAGAAAACAGAAGTTGTCCACTTATCTGTTGGGAAAATCCTAATGTGCAGGCTCCTACCTGGGGGAGGGCTTAAGCCCACTCAAGCCTGATGGCTCTTACTCTGGGCAACTGGAAAAGTCTGACTATATAATTTGTCAGTAGCTCTCAAACACAAGCTTGGGCTCCTTCTCTGCCAGAGAGGTGACTTTCCAAAGGGCTATTTTCATCAAAAAGGTTCAAAGCCAAGCCATACACCTTTGTATGCATCCCACATCACACAGCACCTGACCCATAAGGCCTCCCCTGCAGGTGGTGAGCCCTTAATAGGGTAAAACCCACATTGTCGGTTTGGACTGAGCTTGGCCAGGTTCCATGGGTAAAGGCTTGTCGACTTGCGCCACCCTGGGGCTTGCCTCCAGCGTTGGTCTGCAGACACCTTGGTGATCAAATCCTGTATGTATTCGCTTCATGCACACAAGATTTTTATAGTCTGATTTTTAAAAGACATGTCAGCTGCTCCCCAAACAAAGCCGCTTTATTCGGAAATGAGTTTACTGATCTCTTTTGCTGTTGTGGTCTCAAACTGGACTGACTACTGAGCATCTTAAAAGCTGTTTCTGTTTCCAGTCCTTACATTGTTCCTTCATATGTAGATTGTGAATCAATAATCAATAACTGGCTCATAACTGAATTAAACTAGATTTAATTTGATTGAAGTGATTTGCTTTGTCTGTAAAGTGCTTTGAGGTGGCTTTTGCTGTGAATTATCACTATGCAAATAAACTAAATTGAAATTCAATTGAATTATTATTACATATTTTTAGTTTCCCTGAAATTACATACATAAGGGATACTGTCAAATGTTTGCATTGTGTAGTTTGACAAAAATACTGTGTATGCCTCTTACAGTCCTCCAACCAGAAGTACAAAATAGTCAACAGCTTTAAACAGTGTTTTAGAAATACACACATTCACTACGAGCTGATGAGTCAGTCAGAAACGGTCATACATTATGATTTTATTTAATAGTGTATTTTCCAAGATATGTGAAATGGTTCATTTAAACAGCATGTTGTTTGACAAATGTGTCCTTTTTTTTATTGACTGGCTGTTTTAAAAGGGTGGACGTGCTGTGGCTATGAAACCTCTATAATCCATTTACATAAACCAGCGGATTTGTTACCTGATCCTGATTCTCTCTCTCCTTCACTCTTCCATAAAAGACCCAGAGAATGGGATCTGTCTCTCTGTCTCTCCAATTGCCAGGTGAGTGAGTCATGCTGTTAAATAGAACATCTGTTTGCCACATATCACTTGTGAAAACAACAGCTGGCTAAAACCTAAGAAAAGAAAAAAAAAAAGCTGAAAACCCCATCACATTCAAAGTAAGTGGGCTTTCCTGTCCTTATTCATATATTCTGTCGATATCTTTACTGACTGATGCAGCCGGGAACTGAAAAAAATACTGGTTTGTTTGAGGCATATGGCCCACCTCTGGGTTGTTGTGACACAAAATGAATCATTCATAATTAATATGCTGACTCAACGTTGTATTACCCAGCAGCAGTTGTAATACTGTAAGCAGTAAACAGATGTTGTGGGATTGATGACGGTTGTTTGTGGCCAAATAAGAGTAAAGTTTTCCTTTTTTTTGTATATTCTGGAAAAATAATCATCTTATTTCTTTTGTTTTAGTTGTGATATGATCAGTGAAGAAGGATTTTGCAGAAATTGCAAACATATGCGATGAAGGTTGCTGTTGCAACACGACACTTTGCTCAGTCGCTTTTGCATCCACCGAACTCATGACAAACACTGAAAATGTAATGTTAAAAGGCAACATTGTTTTTGAAAACAGAATGTGTAATGCTGGATCATCAGGTTCATCAAAACCAAACACAACCTCCTCTGGACCAGGTTATTTCCTCAGCACAGGTAACCATGGTGATCCAGGCAGGTTAAGAGGGAGCCTTCTTCTTAACATTGAAGACCTGAATGCACCTCACTTTTTTATTTTACCCTGATTCACAGTAGACATCTCTCCTGTTCCTGGTTGGCCTAGGTATCAGTGCTTTTTATACAGAGGAAGAGTGAAATGACACACAGAGAACCTGAGGAACAGATTGGGGTTCAAGAAAGTCTATCAACATCATCATCTCTACTTGGGATTGTAACTTTTGTTGTAACCATCTGGTGGCCATCTTCAAACACTATCATAATCTTATTTTCAGTTCTCAGATGGAAAGGCACAATAAAGCACTTAATTCCATACTGATGTGATTCCAAACAACATCAGTCCAGCTGTTGTGCTCGGTATCATAGTCTAAACTGTCCATAGTAGTGAGTGTGAGCATGTGTGGTTCTTTTCTATGTGCGATCCTACAATGGACACATGAACTGTCCACGGTCAACCAGACCCATATGACCCTGTATAGGAGAAAGCAGATGTATGTAACAGATGTTTTTTTTTTGTTTGTTTTTTTTCCAAGAACAACAGTTAGATCAAACTGAGAAAACTGAGAACCTAGTTTCTTAACTGTTCTTATGGATAACAGTTGAAAGTGGAAATGCTATGTTTGCATTTTGTTCAAAAGGGTTTTGCAATAAAATAAACACAAATCAATGCTAACATGACTATTGTTTGCTCATATTTGTAAGGTTCCTTCCTTCCAGTCTTTATTCTCCAGAAAAAAAAGTAGTCTACTTTTTGTTGATCAATGATAAAATATACTACAAATGCAGTTGTCTTACTTCTAGTTTGTGAGTTTTGACAGTAAAGAGCGTGATGTTGGGCTTAGGAGAAGAAAGACATTAACTTCATGTCCTATTGACACATCAAACACACAACTTGTTTTAGATTGTGTCCACTGACTTTCCTTTCTTCTGCTCCAGAGGAGTTAGTTTCATTTTCATGCTGTTACAGTAACATAAGCACTGTAAAACATAGCTGGTGTCAAAGGTTGACTTTGTTCAGACAAGAGTTGCACAACTGAACATTAAGTGTGTAGGTGTAGAGAGGAAAAAAACAGAATTGACTTCAGCTAGAAATATTGCATTAATGTACAATGTTGTTTCTTTTCTCCTTTTTTCTGGCAAAGATCAATTATTTTTCTTTAAATACATTTTTTTTTTTAAATTAAATCTTCATGAGAGAACCAGCTGGGGTTGCATTATGATTTCAGATGCAACTGCACAGTCTGTAAATTTCCACTCAGATGACTCGAGGGTTTTGGGGCAAGCCAAAACACAAGTGAAATAAAATTTAAATGCTGTACCGGAGCTGCAGCTGACTCTTAAACCTTCAATACATCTCATAAAATGTCCTGGTTTATTTGGGGTTTTTTTTCAGAAAACAACAAAATATAAACTTACTGAGGTCTTCAGAGAGCAAAACATTGATAAGAGGTTTGTGCCATCAGGAGTTACTGTTTCATTCACTAGGGATTCAAATTCATTGGCGCTGATGCTGGTTCCTGACTGGGTCTGCCTACGTACCCTTGTTGGAGGAGTCCTGCTCAGGAACCAAAGGACTGCCAGTTCAAGTCCAGCTTAGATCATTATAAATGGACTGTGCACTGGAGAGGTGCCAGTTCACCTCCTCAGCACTGCTACGTGCCTTTAAGCTTTCTGCCTCGGTGACGTCTCCGTCAATATATGTTATATCTGCTTGTGCAGGTACATGTGTGTTCAGACCAGTATGTAAAAAGGGAGAAAAAAAGAGTCTATAAAGAAATAAAATAAATTTAAAAAAAGAAAAGTACATGTTTTATGTATATTGGCGCAGCGGAGGCACCTCCTGCGTGTTACAGTGACTGCATAATTTAAGGATGTTAAGGTTTAGCTTAGCTAGTTTTTTTTTCTTTTTTTAAAACTCTTAATTAATATTTCATGTAATGCTCCCACACTGTTTTTTTTTTTGTTTGTTTTTTGTGTTTGTTTTCCTTTTTTCCCCTCTTGGCAGTTGTATATGAATAGCAATTCAGACAATAGGACCCAAGCAAACGCTAACCTGAAAGCCTAGCTTCTCACTGTGGCTTTACTACAATGAGATCCTTTGGGGAAACAACAGTAACAGTCTTTCACTGAGCTGTGTCAACTGTTTTGAATGTACGGCAGCAAGGGTGGGCGATTGTTGTTCCCCTCCGGATGTTTGTAATGGTTCAGTAGTCATGCAAGATTCATTTTAATGTTGAATACCTTCACGTAGTTGCATATTTCCTTTTTCCATCACATCCTCCTGTGGGTGTTTGTGAGTAAGCAATGTAGGTGAGAACTTGAGAAAAGTGCAAGGCAGACAGGATATCTCCTGCTGCCACAAATTTTAGTCAAAAAAAGTAAATAATTCATGCATGCATTACATACTCTTGCACACAATATACTTGGAGTATTTACGATTTCATTTCTGACATCAGATATCTGATAACGAAAGTTGGTCTTGCATTTTATTTAATTTTTAAAAAGTGAAAGAGAAAGTGCAATCTTTGTCAACTGTATGGACAACTAAAAGCAGACCACTTTAACAGGTGAAACCTAAAGTATACATTTTTATATGATGTTACCAGTCTCTCACATCATTTTGGAAGAATCTTTGGCCCCTTCATTTCCAAAGCATCATTTCATTTCATTGCTGTTCACGCAGTTCTCTTACGATCCTTCCTTTGCATTCCTCTGCATTGGATTATAGACTGGACTTTGACAAGACCATTGCTTTGTTGTTTTGTTTTTTGTTTTTTTCTTTTTAAATCATTCTGATACAGATTTGCTGGGTGCTGAAGATCATCGTCCTGTTGCATGACCCAGTTCCGTCCGAGCTTCAGCTGTCGAGCAGATGGCCAAACCTCTCCACTTTGTTTTCGCCTTTCCAAAGGACATTGTTTCAGGAGTCTTGTGGTTTGTTTAGATGCAGCTTTGTGAAGCGAATGTTTTCCACATGTGAGTAATCATTCTCTCTGTACGGTAACGTCCTTCAAATTATTGAGAAATGACCATATAACCATTATCAGATTAATGAGATTAATGAGCCGCTTTTCTAAGATTATTGCTGATGTGCTTGTGATCTATTTGGCATCAACAAACTGCCGAAACATCTGTTTTTATAGAAGTGCTCACATTTGCTGATTAATCTATTGTGTGTGACAAGCATTATTTTTGCTGCTATTTAACACCATCTCAATTCCAGTGGAAGCAATGAGCCTGTACTTTTATTTCTTTTTACACACTGTTTCTACAATTTGGTTTAGTTTGTATTTGATTAATTTAATCTATAAACTGGTAGGGACCACATTTATTTATTTTTAAACATACTGATACCTAAAACCTGAATTGAAATAAGGTGTACTTTATTTTTTGCATACAGGAAACAAGCATAATTTCACATCTTACCGGGAATACCAACAACAATAGGCTTCTATTATGTCACTCACTGTGTGTCACGATATGACACGCGAAGCACACGGACAGCAGAACCGGTTTTTCTTCCTGCCCATTGAGCTACTTTTCTGCCCTTACTTTAGCTAAATGTGTGGTTTATTCAAGGAAAATGTGAACAGCAATCCTTGTCATTCCCACATCGCAGGAAACATCCCAGCTGGGTGTCTGGATAAAATACAAACTGATCACTGTCATTTGCAGAGAGATTAATTGAAATTACCAAGCAAGAATTTCAATTAAATGAAAAACATCATTTTGTTTTTTTTAGTGCTTATCATCTTTTTTCATTCGGGCTTTTCTGTGCTGCTGTTTGAGGCATCGCCTCTTGTGTCAACACCAAGGTTTTTGGACCAGAATCTAAGTAAAGAGATACACATAGCTTTGTTGTTTTTCCTTTTCTGTCTCCTATTTGTTCTTCTTTTTTTTTTTTCAATGTATTTTTAATTTTTACAGTTGGAAGCAACGTGCACTAAAGTACTCAAGTTAAAGAACCTGCGCACAAAAACATGCACATTGAAGTCCATTTGAATCCCTGCTTTTGATCCATTTGATCAATTTTTGATGTGTGACTGGGACTGATGCTCGTTTAAGGAGGTAAATAAAAATAAAAAAAATTAAGGTGTTTGAACAATATTTTATAACGTGTTTTTGTACAGCGCACATTTATGTTTCGAAGGATCTTTAAGGAAATATTTTATGAAATCTGACATTAGAAAAACAACAAATAAATGATGTGTATACATAAATGTTGCTGCTAATCTTTCACATATACCAAACTGCAATAATCAAACCATTAATAATTGAGTTATAGAAACTTGGCAATTTCAGGGTTCTGAATTTTGAAAATTCATTTGATATATATGATTAGGACTGATGCTGATTAAAATATATACACTACCAGAGGTGCTGAGCACTGGTTGGCCCTTTTGCCTTCACTCTTTTTGTTCGCTACATAATTCCATATATTTTGCGTCACAGCTTTGACGTCTTCAGTATGTATGCACAATGCAGAAAGTAATAAAAATAAAGAAGAAGTATCAAATGGGAAGGTGCATCCAAACTTTTGACTGGTGGTGTAGCTTCAGCTTGACTCCGATGATCTAATGATTCTGATTCTGCACATGATATTTGCTGGGAGCGCCCATTTCCCACTTTCCCTCCAAAAGCCAAGGAACTAATTTAGTTCCACTATAAAAAAAATACACATTTGTGTTTTCTAGAAACCTCAGACTTGTTAATTGTTCTCACATGACTAATTTAGCACAAAAGTCCCTTGATGCAAATACAAATGACTTCATTTGAATAGAACACAATATCAATTTGTCTGCTTGTCTCAGATGAGTTGGATGTTATTCTGTAATTTAAATATGTCAATTTACCACCCAGCATCTTGTGATTCTAATAATTCCAATTTCTTGTCATAGATTCAGCTCTGCTTCACTAAGTTTGTATCCCCACCTGAGTACTTTATGGATAAAGCTTTTTCACATGCTCATTCACATTTGATGAGTGAGAAAGTTTTATGACGTCTCCTGAGATAAACAGTGCAAAGCAGAGGATAAAATTTCCACTGTTGGTGTTGGAGTTTTGGAAGAACACATATACAAGATGCTGGCAAATCAAGCTGTGGATGGTAAACTAGCCTACCAGGCAGCTACTTTGTTGTCGGCTAATTGATGTTTGTACGGGAGATCTCTCCTAAAGCCTTGTCTTGCAGCTTATGGATCATATTGCCCCGTCAGCTTCTGAATCCAAAGGTCACTGCAGTCAGTTGTCTTAAATGTTAGCCTAATGCCTTTCCTTATGAAAACAGATTACTGCACTGAGGATCTAAATCTTATGCATGTGAGGTTTTGCTGTTTTTTTTTTAGTTTTCTAAATGCACAAAAGTGAGTCCTTTAGCCATTAAAACGTGTGTTTGCCAGTCATGGTGAGCATATGAGCTTTGGCATTTCTGCCCCTGAGACTTCAAAACAAACAAGGGAATAAGTGAAG